>CANXYI011942432.1:0-11594 GCA_948208565.1 Hura crepitans
ACCAATAGCAAATGGTCTCTTCCTCTAAAATAGCTCCCTCTTTTGCTATAACATATCCTCCATGTCATAAGCTATAACTACCAACTCTAAAAAATCTCTAATCTTTATGGTGGTAATCTGTATCCACAGCTTGACATTGAGGCCCTTTTCAAACCTCTTATAGTGTTCTTCCTCATCAGGTAAGAACTCCTCAGCATATCTACTCAGGTGAGCGAAGTCCTTGTATTCAGTCACTGACCTCCGCCCCTGTTTTAGGTCCAAGAATTCCTATCTCTTTTTCTCTTTATAAGACTCTAAAATATACCTCTTGTAAAACTCCTTTAGAAAATACTCCTAAGTAAGCTCTGTTATTACTTTCCTCCTCTTTATTATATCCTACTAATGGAAAGCTTCCTCTTGAAGGAGAGAGGTAGCATCTTTTAGACATTCTTCCTATATGCATTCTAATTACTCTAGAATCCTCATAGTTCTCTTTAACAAATATTTAGGTCTTGCAGCATCATCTTTCTGTGTACCTAGAAAATCCACTACCCCTATCTTTTTCACCCTTTCTAGCTAAGTCTTCTGTAATGCTACTGAGGTTAGTAGAGGTGGCAGAGGAGTTAGAGATGGAGGTAGTGGTAAAGCAGTAGTGTGCCTCAATAGCTCTACTATCTAATACAATAGTGCTGGTGAGGCTTAAGCCTAAGTTTGTGGTTGTCGTGGTGGTTAACATATAGCATCACTTCGCTCTGGTGTGGCTGCACTTACCTTTAGGCTATAGATAGTGGTAGGAGCATAGGTAGCCACCTCTTCACCCCGTTCTGGTGGGGTACATTCACTCATTGCATATCACTGTATAGAAAATAACTTATTAGCTTTATGCAATATAGCTTTAACAAAAATATATAATCCTAAACCTTAGCACTCATGTATAGTATGCCTAGGAATGCCTAAACCTACTATAATACCATTAAACGTAGCACCCCTTGCTCATTCCCAAAAGAAATAGAAAAAGTATGCTACTTCCCATAGGTTACCCATCCTTAAATTACCCCATGGTTCATTCATTCAACACTTATGACATATTGAACATGTCCATCTTATTTTTGACTGACTAGTGGTTATTATTGTATAACTAACTAATACTGCCTATTTTATTCTAATAAAATTCCAATTTGCATCTATTACCTATTTTATAGAAATTTAGGCAGCATAACAACTACTCGGGTGAAAATCCAAAAAATTTTCATGCATAAAAAGCACTTCTATAACATCTCAGTCTCAATCCTTAACTCCTGGACCCTTTTGGTCCCTCTAATACAATCATCCACATAGTTACACAACAATTATAGGGTCTCAGACCCATAGTTATCCAATAATTAAACAGCCATATCTTTTCATAATAAGTTCAAGTTTACATAAAGCATATAGTGTATTTTATAAGCATCCATAATATACATCCATTAGCTACCTCTAAACCCTAATGTACATGAGTGTACTTCTAAAACATAATCAACAGAGTACAAAAATTTATACCAAAAAGGGACTCAGCAACAACTACATTGCACTGAAGAAGCTAGGTAGCTACCCCATCTATGACCTACATAGCAGAACACTGACACACTAACTATGCACTAAGTGGTGGAATTGACACAAGAAATGCATATCATGAATGCATATACACATATAAGGTCATATACATAGATAAACAAACATTATAACCATTTCTTTATAGGTTCATAAGGTTATGTGTCAGTTATATGCTAAGTCATACAGTGCCTTGTCATACAAGTGACTAGTTTAGGTTTCTCTAGTCAACTCAATTATTCAAATCCATGTATCAATTGCCATTAATAATAGTTAAGTAGTGTTATATTTATTACATATACAATTATTTAGGCCTATGATAGATAGACTATATTTAAAGACATCAGATAGCAGGATCTATGCTGTGCAGTGGCCCACATTTTAGGCCTTAGTAGTTTCACCTAACTAGTTCGGTAATAAGGATTAGTTCATTAGAACCTCTTAATACCAAACTGGTAAATAGCAGGGATCAGTCTGTAGACTTCCCAATACTTGCAAGTGAGATAGCAAGGATCAACCCCATAGGACCTCCAAATACTCAATGTCAATGTCTATAGTATAACATGAGTGGATAGCAAGGATCAGCCCTATGAGACCTCTAAATACCCACATAAATCTAATGGTAGCAAGGATTAGCTCGGGTGGACCTCCCAATATTCGGGTGTGCAGGGTTTATCCTTAGAACCTCGGTGACTGCACCCGCCATCACATCAAACAATAGTAGCCTTAGAAGGACCAACTTGCTTAGTAGTTGTTAATTCTTTAGTTGACCAGTCAACCTATCTAGTGGGTGTCTAACTAATAGGCCATGTCATTATTCATGATTCACATATATAGTTATTATTCACTTTTCACCTTATATAATTTCATCAATAACACCTATTTTCATTTTACACGCAACTCTACACATTTTCCCATTTTAGGTTGTTCGCCATAAAATCACTATTCATTTAGTAATTTTTAGCTTAGGTTATTGTTCATTTGGTAATTTTGCAAAATCATGCTTTCCAAATCTCTAATCGTACTAAACGTAACTTTATTATTTCTTCAACCATTATATCCCACAATCATCATTTTAGGCCACCATTTCTCAAGCTACCATACCATATGTCTTATTATTAATATTCATATTCCTAGAATAAATTTTGCATCTCATTTCCATGTCAATGCCATACACATGAATACACATGCCATCCCATGCATACACACCATTCAGCCATGCATAGCATACAGAGCTACAATTGGTTTCTTTCACCTAAATCATGTATGCAATGTTATTTTCATGCCATTAACATAATCACACCATCCATTTACATCAATTCCTTGCCTAACACTAGTTACACCATTTCCATACACATGTATACATACAAAATCCTACAAAAATACATGGTATATGTCAATCGAATCAAGTCCACATACCTAACATGTGAAAACACTCCTTTCTTTGCCACTTGAAGGCCTTTTATGGTGTTCTCCTTCAACACCTTCCCTTTGACCTAAACATAAAGGGTTTTACCTTAAAAGAATTCTAAAAATTTCTATACAACTCTAAATTAAAATCTATAACCATAGGATTTCTTAGAATAACCTAAGATACCTAAAACAAAAACAAAAAAAATGGAATTAAACTAATACCCCCTATTTTTGCCATTATTCACCTCAAGTGAATTTCTTTCTCTCTAAGTAAGATATGGTGAAAATTCCACTTACTTTAGCTTTTATGGATTATGAAGGGTTAAAAGCATATGAGATTTGTGAATTTTGGTGTTGTATAGGGGGAGAGAGAAAAAAGAAATGGTGGAAGGGGAACCTTGGGAATAATGTCAACTATGGGAGTTGTTAGGAGGAGGAAGATGATTTTGGCACATATGGCACTCCCACATGTGCACCCCTTCTTATATTAGTAGGGTGGATGGCTCAGATCATGCCACATGGCGATCTAACAATCAATATTCTCACAATTTTTATTCAAAAATTTAGAAATTCATAGTAATTTCTCTAGACCTCTAAAAATAGCCATTTCAATTTTAAAAATCCTCAAGCAGTGTTATTAAGAATTCGTAAAATTTCAAGTCAAAATTCCATCGGCAACTATAGTTACTATTCATTCGCAAAAATAAAATATTTCAAATAAATATCTTATGGTCTCAAAAAATTAAAATTCCTTCACCACCCTATAGATTTGAATTTTTGAGGTTCAGGCTATGGTATTTTTAGGTCTATTCGGGCATATCCCAGGCTGCCCCAACATAACCTCATTTATGTCACTATTCACTAGTTCTTAAATTGGAATGATTTATTAGTTCTGCTAAATTTTTAAATAATTTCATTTTGTCCCTTTTCTGGCCCATCAAAGTTTTTTGACCAATACGCCCCTTTTTAGCCTTATTTAGGTGCATCGACTCACATAGAGCACTATTTATGCCATAGAGGTACTATTCATGTAACTTAGACTTATGGGCATTACACACTAGATAGTTTGACTAGTCAACTAGGGAGTTAGTAGCTACTAGGTAGTTTGGTTCTTTAGGGGGCCGCTATTGTAGGATAAATGCGGCGGGTGTAGCCATCGAGGTTCTAATGTTGAGCCCTACACTCGTGTATTGGGAACTCCTATAAGGCTAATCCTTATTACCCATTGGATTGATTATGGATATTAAGAGGTCCTATGAGACTGATCCCTAATATCCACTAGTGCTATGTTGGAGATGATGATTTGGGATTTTAGGAGGTCTCATAGGACTAATCCTTGCTATCCCCTTTATAGATGTTGGGAGGTCTACGAATTGATCCTTACTATCTGTCAGTCTGTTATTGGGAGGTTTCATGGAGCTGATCCTTACTATCAGATAAGGTAAGTGTAGTAATTGAGGCCCAAAATATAGGCCATTGCATAGCATAGATCTCATTATCCAGTGTCTTAAAGTGTCGTCTGTCTGTCATAGGCTTAAATAATAAATTGATTAATTGGATGTAAAATAATATGACTAATAAAGATAATTGCTAAATAAAGATAAGAGATAAATAAGAACTCATGATAACATATCAAAATAGGTTACTTGTATAACAAGTTATTATGTTAAGAAAAACCTAGCTGATGAATCTGTGGTAATATGATATGCTCTTACAGCACTACTCCTAACTGGTTGCACCTAACATCATTTATGCATGCTTACATGTATGACATGTATTTATTATATCAACTACACCACTAAGTGCATACTCAGAATGTCCGTATTTCAATGCACATGTTGTAGAAGTGCTTAGCTGGCTAGCCTCATCATGTGTAGTATAGTTGTTTCCTTTTTAGGTAATCTTTCTATACTTTTTGGGAGATTTTATTAGTGGCACTTATTTATATTTGTTGATGTAAAGGTAAAACATGGTCCTAGATGATGTATAGGGTAAACATGTAATAATAACTGTTTAACTAACTTTAACTGATGGAATTTGTATGATTGTGTAGCTTATATTATATAATTGTGTTGGTTGCTTATGTGCTTTGGGTATAAGACCTTGTGTTGTTATTGTTACTATGTGCAATGTGATTTAGGGGACTAAAAGGGTCTAGGAGTTATGGAATACATGGATAACAATTATAAAAGTGTTTTTATGCAGGAAAAATTTTTGATTTTTACCCTGGGTAGCTATTACGCTGCCTAATTTTTTGTAAAATGGATAACAAATGTAAAATGGTGTTTTATCATACTAAAATAGGCAGTATTAGAAGGTTGTACAATAATAAACACAAATCAAGCAAGATAGGATAATAATATAAAAAAAGGCATAAGTGTTAATGAATAAGACTTGGATAAATTTTAAAGATAGGTGACCTATAGGAAGTAACACTCTTTGTCTATTCCCTTTAGGAATGGGTAGGGCTGTTATATTTAGTGGTATCAGAGCAAGTTTATGCATTCCTAGGTATAGTATACATGAGTGCCAAGGTCTAGGAGTCAATGTTATGATAAAGCTATACTGCATGAGGCTGATAGGTTGCTTTCTCTGTAGTGATACAAGATAAGTGAATAGACACCAACAGATTGAGGAGAAGAGGTGGCTAGCCATGCTCCCACCACTATCCATAAACTAGAAGTGAGTGCAGTCACACCTGAGCTGAGTGATACTACACATCAGCCATAGCCTTAAGTCCAAGCTTCACTAGCTTTACTGTAGTAGATTGTGGAGTTGTTGAGACATACTGTAGCACCACCTCCACCAGCTACTTTATAAAAGACTTATTTAGAAAGGGTGAAGAAAATAAGAGTTATGGACTTTTTGGGCATGAGGGAAGATGATGTTATAAGGGTAGAGTACTGGTTAGAATAGACTCTCAGAATTTTAGAGCAATTGGAATGCATTAATGATGATAGCTTGAAATGTGCCACCTCTTTTCTACAAAAAGAGGCATTCCATTGGTGCGATACAACTAAAAAGAGAAAGGCAATGGCTAAGTGACATGGGACTACTTCTTGATGGAGTTCTATAAGAGGTATATTCCTGAGTCCTATAAGGATAAGAGGAGGCAAGAATTCTTAGACCAAAAGCACGGATAGAGGTTAGTGTTAAAATATAAGATAGACTTTGCCTACCTAAGTATATATGATGAGGAGTTTTTGCCTACTAATGAGGAAAGATGTAAGAGGTTCAAAAAAGGCCTTAATGTTGAGTTATGGATGCAGATTGCTAGCATAAAGATTAAAGACTTCTCTGTATTAGTAGTAGCAGCTTATGATATGGAAAAGATGCTATAAGAAAAGAGGGAGCTATTTCAGAAGAAAAGACTATATACAGCTAGTCAGACTAGCTTAGCTCCAGGAGTAGGTAAGAGGTAGAGGGAGTTTTATTCTTGATAGTAGTCTTAGAGGTAGCCTTGACAACAGTCTCAAAGGTAGGCTCATCTTTAGAGGTTAGGTTAGGCTTTTCCACCAAAGCCTTAATCCTCACCATAGGCACCCAGTGCCCCTATCTCTATAGCAAAAAGTGCACCTCCCTTGTGTGGGACTTGCATTAAGAGGTATTGGGGCCAGTGCTAATAGACTAAAAGGGGAGAATGCTTTATCTATTAAGTTAAAGACCACTTTTAATGGGATTATCCATAGAGATAGCCCGAGGCTACATAGACCCAAGCCTCAGTAGTAGCAACACCTAGTAGGGTGCCGAGATAGACAAGACGGGAGCAGGTGAGTGGTAACAAGAGGAGTAGATCTAAGGCTAGAGCCTCACCCTGCCGAATGCTATTTGGACTCGTAAAGAGGTGGAGGCTCCCAAGTTATCTTTGATAAATCTAGGCTCAACAAACTCTTGTATTTGCATGACAAAAGCCCAAGATAGAGGGTTAGAACTAGAACCTATAGACTTAAACATTAAGGTTAGTATCCTAATTTGGTATAGTGTGACAGTGTTATAGTCTATAGTCATTATCCTCTGATGATACAAGATAGAGTATTCCCTATAGTCCTTATTGAACTTCTATTTCATGAGTTTCATGTTATATTATGTATAGATTGGCTAACGGAGCCTCAGGCAATGATTGATTATGAGAAAAAGAAACTTAGTCTTCGGACGAAGGAAGCATATGAGTTAATAGTCGTGGGTAGTAGGAATTCCTTCTGTAACATCATTTCCACTATCAGAGCAAGGTCACTTATCTAAAAGGGATGTGAGGCATACCTAGCCCATATAGTTGACACCAACAATGCAGTGTCCAATCCTAAATAGATACTTGTGGTATTAGAATTCTTGGATGTATTTATAGAAGAATTGCTTAGATTGCCACCACATTAGTAGTTAGATTTTGAGATTGAAGTATACCCTAGCACTACCCTAGTATCTATAACTCCATACTAGATGGCACCTATATAATTAAAGGAGTTAAAGATGGAATTATAGAAATTGTTGGATAAAGGCTTCATTAGGCCTAGTACCTCACCCTAGGGATCACTCATACTATTTATAAAGAAGAAAGATAGGGCACTTTGATTATACATCTACTACAGGTAATTGAATAGGGTAACATTTAAGAATAAATACTCGTTGCCCAAGATTGATAACCTTTTTGACAAGCTACGAGGTGCCAATATCTTTTCAAAGATTGATTTGAGATTGGGGTACCACTAGTTAAGGATTAAAGAAGCTGACATCCCTAAAACTCCATTCAGAACCTGGTATAGGCATTACAAGTTCTTGGTGATGACATTTGGACTCACAAATGCTCCAATAGCCTTAGTGGATTTGATGAACTAGATGCTCAAGCCTTATTTATATCAGTTTATCATGGTATTTATAGATGACATCTTAGTGTATTCTAAGAGTCAGGAGGAACATGAACAACACCTTAGGATTTTATTGCAGATATTAAGAGAGAAACAATTGTATGCCAAGTTGAGCAAATATGAGTTCTGGTTGAATAAGGTTGCCTTCTAAGGGCATATAGCTTCAGTTGAAAGAGTGGATCTAAGCAAAGTGAAAGTGGTGCTAGAATGGAATCCTTCTAGGAATGTGATGGAGATTTGAAGCTTTTTAAGATTAACAGGGTACTATTAGAGATTTATTAAAGGCTTTTCCCTGATTGTAGCCCACTAACTCAATTGTTGAGGAAAGATGCAAGGTTTGAGTGGGATGATAAATGTTAAGCTAATTTTGATAGGTTAAAGACTATGTTGATGGAGGCTACGATCCTTACTCAACCTGAACAAAGAAAGGAATTTGTCATATATAGTGATGCTTCACACAACGGGCTCAGTTATGTCCTAATATAAGAGGGCAAGGTGATTGCATATGCCTCTAGATAGCTAAAGACTCATGATAGGAACTATCCCAGACACGACTTGGAGTTGGCAGCTATTGTATTTGCATTAAAGGTATGGAAACACTACTTTTATGGAAAAAAGTGCTATATCTATACTGATTACAAAAGCTTGAAATATTTACCTACAAAAAAAGAATTAGACATTAAGTAGTGATGATGGATGGAATTGATAAAATATTATGATTGTTTGATCGACTACTATCCAGGATAGGCAAATGTGGTTTTAGACACTTTAAGTGGAAAGTTCATTGCTACCTTAAAACCTATGCATGCCAAAATAGCATACACATAAGAGAATACAATCTTGGTAGAACTACATGTTAAACCTAATTTCAAGCAACAAATAAAGAAGGCTACGATAAGAGATGACCAACTAGTGCAAACCATAAGCAAGCTCAAAGAGGGGAAGATTATGGGGTGTAAATTGGGAGCTGATGGAAGTTTATATTATCAAGGCAAGTTATGTGTTCCGAAAGTAGGTTAGTTAAGAGCCTAGATTTTGAGAGAAGCTCATGAAGCTCTATACTTCATGCACTCTAAAAGTACGAAGATGTATCTTAATTTGAAACCCCATTATTGGTGGCTGGGAATGAGGTAGGTATAGTAGAATATGAAGCGTGATGTTTCACATGTCAATAGGTGAAAGTAAAGCACTAAGTTCCTTTAACATTGCTACACCCCATAGCAATACCAGAGTGGAAATGGGAGAAGATCACCATGGATTTTTTGATAGGGCTACCTATGACAAGGTCTAAATGTGATGTTGTATAGGTGATAATGGATAGATTAACAAAGACAACTCACTTTATCCTAGTTAGGATGGATTACTCCTTAGATACAATGGCACAACTCTAAATTTATGAAATCATAAGACTATATAGAGTGCCCATAGCTATTATCTCAAATTGGGACCCCCGATTTACTTCTAGATTCTAAAAGAAATGGCATAAAGCCCTAGGTACTTAGTAGCATACAGTACTGCATTTCACCCTTAAACAGACAGACAATCAGAGCTAGTGATATAGATATTGGAAGATATGCTATGCAGTTATGCAATAGAGTTTAGAGGTAGTTGGGATTAATATCTATCCCTGGCTAAATTTGCTTACAATAATAGCTAACAAGCCAGCTTAGGAATGGTACCTTATAAAGCATTATATGGTAGAAGGTGTAGAACTCCCTTTTGTTAGAGTGAAATAGGAAAGGGTAAAATCATGGGATTAGATTTGATTAGAGATGTAGAGGATAAAGTCAATATCATAAGAGATAGATTGAAAACTGCTAGAAGCTAATAGAAATCATATGTAGATTTGAAATAAAGGGATGTGAAGTATAAAGTTGGTGAGAAAGTATTTCTAAAAGTGTCGCCATGGAAGAAAATGCTTAGATTTGGCAAAAAAGGGAAACTTAGCCCTAGGTTTATTGGTTCTTATGAGATCACTGAGTGGGTAGGACCATTAGCATACAAGTTGGCATTGCCATATGAGCTACAGTAGATCCATGATGCCTTTCATGTTTTTATACTGAGGCAATATAGATTGAACCTATCCCATGTGACATCAACAGAAGAGATATAAGTACAATCAGATTTAACATATGAGAAGGAACCAGTATAGATCTTGGCTATACCGGTAAAACAGCTGAGAAATAGTTCTATCCCTCTAGTGAAGGTCCTATGGAGACATCATAAGACCGTAAAAGCCACTTAAGAGAGCAAAGAATAAATAAAGGGATAATGCTCACATATATTCACAACAAGTAATTTTGATGATAAAGTTCCTTAAAAGGGGAAGAATTGTAACACCCGCAAGTTAAAGTTTCATAAACAGTACATCCTAGACTTGAATAGTGCTCCTTATGAGTCGGGGGACCTTAGTAAGGCCAAAAAGGAACGTATTGGTCATAAAACTTTGACAGGCCAGAAAATAGACAAAAAGAAATAATTAAAAAATTTAGCAGAAGCAATAAATCATTTTGGGTCAAGATTTAGTGAATAGTGACATAAAATGTGTTTATGCCAGGACAAATCTAGGATGTGCTCAGACGGATCTGAAAATACCATACCTTAAACCTCAAAAATTCCAAGAGTTTCTTATTTTAACATGTGAATAGTAATAAGATTGTCCTTGAATTTGGGCTTGAAATTTTACTAGCCTCTTAATGGGTCTAATCGAGTATTTTTAAAATTGAAATAAAAAGTCCTAGATGTTTGCATAAATTAAAATGAATTTCTAAAGTTTAAAAAGAAATAAGGGGAAAATGGACCATTAAATTGCCATGTGTCATGATTTAGGCCATCCACCTTGGCTATATAAAAGGCTTTACACATGTGAGAGTGTCACATGTGTAAAACTCAACACCTTCCTCCCTAACCCTTAAAAGCTGATGCTAACCACTATATTCCCTCTCCCACTATTTTATCTTTCTCTCTCCTCCCACACACCATAAATTCTCACAAAAATTACATGTCTTAGGCCCTTTATGATCCTTAGAAGCTAATCCAAGTGGAAGAATTACAAAAACTTAGCTAGAAAGAGAGATTCACTTGAGGTGAATAGTGTCAAATTTTAGTGTAAATAGTCATTTTCCAATTTTTTTTAGGTAGCTTAAGTGATTTTAAGCAAATCTATGTTCTTAGATTTTTAATTAGACCTTTATAGGATTTTTGAGAATTTTTTCTAAGTGGAGAAATGTGTATGTTAGGTCAAAGAGAGAGAAGTGAAGGAGAGGCATAAACAAGGCCTTAAAGTGGTGGAAAAGAGGTGTTCTCACACCTTAGGTATCTAGAATTGTTATAATTGATACATGCCTTTATGTGTTTGTATTTATTTTTATGTGTATATATATATGGTGAGGGTTTAGCACAGAATTGATGGAATTTGATAGTTTAGTTATGTTTATGGCATGAAAATAATTGTGTATGCATGATTTAGGTGAGAGAAAATGAGTGGAATTGTGTGCACTTGTGTTGGTTGAAATATGTGTGTATGGATGTTTTGGCATACGTATGTGTATATGGCATAAAATGTATGGCATTGACATGTAATTGGCATAAAAATAAGCATAGTAAATGAATGCAAGAAATAAGATGGGATAGATAAGGATTTAATGAGTCATGATCTAAATTGGTGTGTAAAGGTGTCATTTGGAATGGCATGAGAACATGGTGATTAGGATGTAAAATTAAAGACCTAATAATGATTAAGGAAATAAT
>CANXYI011942574.1:0-22322 GCA_948208565.1 Hura crepitans
GCTGGGTGATATTTGATACTAATTTGTCCGATTCTCGAACCAGGTATATGTAGCTACTGAGGCTTAAAATAAGGACCATTGCACAACATGATTCCTGATATCTAGTGGTTAGGAGTTTTTTCTAAACTGTGGGGGCTATAAATGGAAAAACTAGGAAATCTAAATGAAATTATTGGCATACAATGAAAATATTGGTATCTTAAACTATAATAGTTGGAACAACTTGTGAGTAAAATCAATAGGAATGAAAGATAAGCTATAAGAAGGTACTCAATAGGCCTAGATGATTTTATGATAAGTCATGGAGGGTGTAAAGGACCTATGTAGTTAAGATAGGTAATAAGAGCATACAATGAAGGGATTATAAAAGGGTAAGACCATCATAAGTAGCCTTTGAATGAACTATATAACTAAAATAAGACATTAGATACATTAAGTGTCAGAATGATAAAGAGGATAATAGTGTGAGCTGATAAATGATGATGAAAATAAGTTATGAAATTATCTAAACAAAACAACAATGGATACTGAGTGAAAATAATCAATGAAGGCATACATATGGAATCTCAAATTAGAAAGGTTGAAAGATAAAAAGAATGTTAGAAATATAAGTTTTTAGTTGATATGGTGTATTAAAAGTAATTCGTTATTACTCTTAAAATATTCCTTAATAATTTTAACTTTAGATGGTTACAGAGCAAGTACCTGAAAGTAATATAGGAAATAAAGGTTCAAGATGAAAGGAAAAGCCTATAGATAGTAACATGATAATTAATTAACTTATTAGGGGATGCTTGTGATTATGCATGAATGAGCTTATGATATAATGCATGTTTCACTAAATTCACCACTGAGTGTATACTTAGTGTATTGATTGTCTGATGCATAAGTAATAAGTTCAACTAGCAGTGTAAGGTGGCCAACAGTGTGGCCGAAGACTGTCTAAGTAAGATTATATTTTTAAACTGATATGTACATAGTGGATAGAGGCACTTATGCATATTACTGTGTGTCATTGGGTACCATTATATTTATGTAATCGAAGTGCTAATAAATAATAGGTAGAAACAATTTCTTGCTACAAACAGTAGCTTGGTTTGGTAACTTGCTGTAAGACTAGGCATATGAATGTTATGCTATAGAGGTGTATAATAGATTAGTGGTTCCATTAAATAAAATTTTAATGCTAACTAAAATAAACATTGGTAAAAGTTAAACGAAAACTACCTAGGGAAATCTAAAGATAGGTGACCTTTGGGAAGTAACGTCCTTTACCTAATTTCTTATAAATTAGGTAGGGGGTGTTACATTTAGTGGTGTCAGAGTAGGTTTAGGTGGTTTTAAGCTGTGATGCATGAGTGCCATAGGAATTTTAGGATGTTCAGACACCTGCTACACTGTTGGGAAGTGAAGGTCATTAGTAAGTTACTGGTGGAATAAGTATGTAAACCTCCCTATAAAGGGACACTGTAGTCAAAATTAATGATATTATGACTTTGTATAACCTTTTTCCTCCTAAGTTGAAGTAGTTAGTGTTGTTAATGAAAACACATGCGAAAATTAATAACGTTCTGATGAGAGGTAACAAGTTTAGTGGATAATAGGGATGGAGCTATGTGGATATTCAAGCAAAAAGTGTATAGAAACATCCGAAAAGAGAAAGTGTAGTAACCTTGTATATTGATTGGTGACTGTAAAATGATTCTAAGGTGAATGGAACTTCAGATAAGAGGGAAAAGATAAAGTTTGGCCCAGTATTGTGAGTAAGGGATAGAAAAGAGGTAAAGAGGTATTGGTACACTCTTCCATGAAATAGAGTATCTAATGTGGAGGTAAATAATGTTGCAAGAAAGGCAGTGAAACTGGTGGTCAGTATTGAGGAATGAATATGAATATTTAGGATAAAAAAATACAAGTGAGTTATAGGGGAGAGATTTAACCCTAAATTGAGATAAAAAAAATACCTTGACAAAGGGGACGAAAAGAAAATTTGAAGGAACCCTAGGAGATGGGAAGAATAGTAGTGGACCTAGTGTTTACTAAATAATGAACAAGTGATTTGCGTATTATACCTAGTGAGGTTGAATACCTCCTTGAATTTACAGTGGGTAATGGACTAAGCCACAAAGTGAGGCAATTTAGTTGCCTATAAGCCTTGATGTAAGCTGAGGAAAATATCATCCACCCTTGTAGGGTAAGGAAAGTTATGAGGGCATTGCATTACATAGCTTAAGTTGCATCTTGACATTCTACATAATTGCATTATGCATGACACATTTTTCATGATGAATATACATACATGTGTTGTAAAAAAAATGAGCATGGAATATTAATAGCCCTAATATAAAGGGATTTGACAGAGTTAAAGGAAAGAGAGAGAAGTGATGTGGTGATAATAGAAAAGAAATGATAGGATACATTAAGTGGAAGGAGAATTATATGGGAAAAACCAAATGAGACTGGTGTTGATACGAATGGATGAGTAAAGAAAAGACTAGAAATGCTAAAGTGAGAACCCTATAAGGATCCAGTGAGAGTGGAATAATGGAAAGTATACTGATAGACCGTAGTGAAAAAAGAAAAGCAGTTTAATACTTTAAGCCTAAAAAAGGAAGTGGGCAAGGTAGTTAATAAATATGAAAACATCTATGAGAAGGGTGAAGTATAGGAACTAGTAGACGTATGAAAGAAAACTAGTTATAGAGATGTCTTTAAATGTTATTGAGGCACAAATATATGAATAAGCAATCAAGCGAAAGACATGGTAAAGGAAGAGCAATGTGGCATACAGTCAAGGTGATTAAGGAATTTGCCTTGGATGAATTATATTAGAGTGAACTAGGGGTAATGTTGGTAAAAAAAAAGGTAAGCAGAATGCATATTTCAATGCCTTAGAATTCTAGAGGGAAGCTCAAATAAGAAGGATCAAAAAAAGAAATTTAAACAAGGGCATTGCCTTCTAATGCCAAGATTTGTATCAAAGATTAATACCAAAGAATAAGACAGTGTGAACAATCATGAATAGGATGAAGGGCAAGAGAGTCTAGAATAGATGAAGTTGCCTTATGTGTAAGGCTAAGAAAATTGAGGAAACAAAGATATATACATCCTAGCTTTAGAAGAAATGCAAATGTGTAGGAACACTTCCACAGTGTTTTATGTTCCAACTAGGAATAGAGCACATAAGCAAAATATTGTAGAAGTATCTTGCTTAGTATGATCTAATAATAAACGATGATTAAGTCTGATGTAGTAGGGTCAAAGAGCACAATGGGGGAGCTCCACCTATAACCAAAGTAAAGGGGAAATGTGGTTTCATAAAAGGGAACCCTCTTGATAAAGAATGGAAGAGCTGAGAGAAAATAAGAGTTTTATAAACTCAAGTTGTATAGAAAATAAAGGATAAGGATGTACCTATAAAAGACTGTATACAATTAAGATACAAAGGTTTAGACCTATTAGAAGGAAACGGGTAGGAATGCAAAAATGGAATGTTGAAGTAACTAATTGTACGACCATGGAAAATTTTAAGGATGAAATTTCTTAAAAGGGGAAGAATTGTAATGCCTGAAAAACCATCGTTCTATGAATAGTACTCCAGAGCTTTGTATGGTGTCATTTAGGACACTGAAAGACCTCATAGTAGCCGAAAAGGGGTATTGGTCAAATGAACTTTGACAGATCAGAAAATGATGAAAATGAGTGAACTAAAAATTTTAGGAAAACCAATAAACCATTTCGGGCTGAGAATTAGTGAATAGCAACTTCAGTTGAGGTTGTACTAGGATAGCTCCAGGAAGTACCTAGATGGATCTGAAAATATCACACCCTGAAGGTCAAAAATTCCAATGAGTACTGGTGAAGGAATTTTAATATTTCGAGGTCATTGGATAATTATTCAAAATTTTTTATTTATGTGAGTGAATAGTAACCCTAGTTCTTGAAGGAATTTTGACTTAAAATTTTAGTCGGCCCTTAAAGGGGATTATCGAGAATTATTGGCATTGGAATCATGATATTTGGATGTCCAGAGAAATTATTTGGAAATTTCAAAGTTTAAAAGAAAATAGAATTATTTAGGGCCATCCGATCGACATGTGGCATGATCGGGGCCATGCACCTTACTAATAATAAGGGTGCACATGTGTGTGTGAGTGTGTATGGGATGGAATGAAATAATCTTCCACCTAAACTCCTAAAAAAGCAGACGCGACACCATAAGAGACTCTCTCTCCTTTTTTTTTCACTCTTTTCCCTCTATACACAATAAAAACACAAGAAAATTATATGAGTCCTAGCCTCCACGATCCTATGAACACTTTTTAAGTGACAGAACTTAGAAAGGTTGCCCAAAATTAAAGTTATAAGGATGGAATGAATAGTAACTTTTGGTGGGTAAGTGATCTTTTCTAAGGTTTATTATTTTTCTTAGAGAGTATTTGAAGTGTAGATGTAATATATGAAGAGAGATTTCAATTTGGAGTTATGTGGAATTTTTAGGAATGTTCAAAAGGTGAACCTTCATATGCCATTTTGGGAAATGTTGGAGAATTATTGAGGAAGAGGAAATTTATGATTTTTGAGTAGCTTCGACATGACTTGGAGCCCACTGTAAGTGAGTTTAGCTAAAACTCGTATTATATTTTAGAGAAACTTGGAATTTGAGGCACGCGTGTGTGTGTGTATGGAAGTTGTATTAATGTATCTGTCCATGATGATTTTGAAGTATTATGCATGCTAGGATGTGCAATTGGAGTAGAAAAGATGATGTAAATGTGTTTTAAATGTGAAAAATATGTGTGGGCATGTGATGTAAAGATGGCCAAATGCATGACATGTATGTCATGGTATGTGCATGTGTACATAAGATTAGGATAGTAATGTGATGTATGACATGAATGTGACACGGAATGGGGAGATATGTGTATGATTATAGATTAAAATATGATAAGGTATGATATAAGAGAAATGGAGTGTGAGATTTGTATGTAAAGATATGGTACAAAATAGGTATAGTGTATAATGTTAAGTGTAAGTTTAAGAAATTTCAAAGATGTGTGTTATTTGAAAATTTATATTAGAAATGATGTTTAGGTATGGAAATAAAGAGGTAATGGTTGATGGTATAGAATAGCATAAGTATAGTGGTGTGAGGTAAATGAAAGAATGGAAAATGACCAAATGAATAGTAAAAGAAATGACTAAATGAATAGTAACATTTATGTAAAAAGACTTGTAACTGTCTAATAAAGTAAAAGCAACCCACAAATATCCCATAAAAATAATCAGTTGACTGAAATTAGAAATAAAGCTAAAAATAAAGGTTCACTTTCAAGAGTACTAAAGTATGAAATTATATGGCAGGGTAAATACACTGCTAATATCTAACTTATAACTAGAAAGAATGAAATGATTAAACAAGTGACATTTTGTGTGATTCATGTATAAAGGTGGAAGTATAAATGGCAAGGCATTAAAAATATTTATATGACATAGTCATTATAAAGGTGATAATGGTAATATACTGAGGCTGACATCGAGCCTGATGATTTATAAAATACCACCAAGATCCTAAATGTAAAAGGTAAAATATTGGATATGGGGGAGATAAATTTGTTATCCTATAATACGGGAAACATACAAAATAGAATGAGAAGATAACACATTATGAGAGACAATAGTAGAGCAAAATATATACACTTATACATGAAAAAGGAATACAAACAAAATACAAAAACGAGGAAAAAGGAGAAAGGAATGATATTAATGAATAGAAAGAAATATGAGCTTTAGATATGGGAGACTAGGTAAACTAGAAAAACACTAAGTAAATGGTTAAATTATAAACTAACAGATTAATAATATAAGGATAATATTCCCATTGAGGATATCTAGATAATGAGAAGAATGAGGAATAAGTGTAAAGATGAAACAAATAGATGTTAGCTTAATGGGTAGAAACGAATGAGGAATGAGTGTAAAGATGAAACAAATAGATGTTATCTTAATGGCTAGAAACACACTGGATAGGTTGACCAGTCAAGTAAGGATTAGTAGCTGCTTGGGGCTGGGTCTGAATAGATTTTAGCCTATGTATGGCGGGTGCAGCCACTGAACACTTATTTGAGCCTACACGCTTCATGTATTGGGAGGTCTATGGACTGATCCCTGCTACCCACTTGATGATTATGGATATTGAGAGGTCCTATGGGACTGATCCTTGAGATGTATTAGGATATTTGGAGGTCTTATAAGGCTGTTTCCTACTATCCCCCTTATAGATATTGGGAGGTCCACAAACTGATCCCTGCTATGTACCATTTCGATATTGGGATGTTTTAAGGAACTAATCCTTGCTATCGGATAGAGGGTGTGTATAGATGCCGAAGTTTAAAATGTAGGCCATTGTAATGGGTGATATTTGATACTGATTTGTCCAGTTCTCAGACCAGGTAGGTGTAGATACTGAGGCCCAAAATGAAGATAACATGATTCTCGATATCCAGTGGTTGGGAGTTTTTCCTAAACTATGGGGGCTATAAATGGAAAAATTGAGAAATCTAAATGAAATTAATGGCATACAATGAAAATATTGGTATCTTAAACTATAATAGTTGGAACAACCTGTGAGTAAAATCGATAAGAATGAAAGATAAGCTATAAGAAGGTACTCAATAGACCTAGATGATTTTATGATAAGTCATGGAGGGTGTAAAGGACCTATGTAGTTAAGATAGGTAATAAGAGTATACAATGAAGGGATTATATAAGGATAAAACCATCATAAGTAACCTTTGAATGGACTATATAACTAAAATAAGGCATTAAATACATTAAGTGTTGGAATGATAAAGAGGATAACAGTGTTAGTTGACTAAATGATGATGAAAATAAATTATAAAATTATCTAAACAAAACAACAACGGACACTGAGTGAAAATAATAGATGAAAGCATACATATGGAATCTCAAATTAGAAAGGTTGAAATATAAAAAAAAAGTCAGGAACGTAAGTTAATAGTTGATATGGTGTATTAAAAGTAATTCGTTACTACTCTTAAAATATTCCTTAATAATTGTTACTGTAGTTGGTTATAGAGCAAGTACCTGAAAGTAATATAGGAAATAAAGGTTGAAGATGAAAGGAAAAGCCTACAGATAGTAACATGATAATTAATTAACTTATTACTGGATGCTTGTGCATATGCATAAATGAGCTTATGATACAATGCATGTTTCACTAAATTCACCACTGAGTGTATACTTAGCATATCGATTGTCTGATGTGTAGGTAATAAGTTTGACTAGTAACGTAAGGTGGCCAGTAGTGTAGCCAAAAACCATCCAGGTAAGATTATATTTTCAAACTGATATGTACATAGGGGATAGAGGCACTCATGCATGGTACAATTGGTCATTAGGTAACATTATGTTTATGTGATCGAAGTGCTAATAAATAATAGGTAGAAATAGTTTCTTGCTATAAATAGTAGCCTAGTTTTGTAACTTGCTGTAAGACTAGGCAAATAAATGTCATGTGCCGTAGAGGTGTATAATAGATTAGTGGTTCCATTAAATAAATTTTAATGCTGAATAAAATAAACATTGGTAAAAGTTAAACGAAAGTTGCCCAGGGAAATCTAAAGATGGGTGACCTCTAGAAAGTAATGTCCTTTGCTTGATTTCTTATAAATTAGGTAAGGGGTGTTACTGTACAGCTACAGGGAGGTTCGATAGGATTCACTACACAATTATTGATAACCGTTATGCTAGTGCAGTAGTTGTTAGGTCTAAAATGTGGGCCATTGCACATCATGATCCTGATGTCCAGTATTGGGATTCACGTCTGTCATATATGGGCTAATCAATTGGTTAGTTAAAAAACTGAAAGTGTGTACATTATAAGATGAGTAATGGACTTGATATATGTAAAATGAGTGGGCATATAATGTGATTGGAATATGGTAATGAGACAAGCATAAATAGGTAAATAATGTGCATAATATTATGTGTGGAATTAGTATGGTTTGATTGCATAGCATTGCATGCTTAATGTGCATTTATGTGTGTACATGTGTAAGCATATTTTATTAAATACACCACTAAACTTTATGCTTAGCACATCATGTTTTTGATGCATAGGTGGTAAATAGCCAGCCTTAACAATAATAATGCAGTGCAAAAGAGATTTTATCAATTGATTTTGGTATATTTTGGTTATATAGTGTGATGTAATATTACTAGTAGTTGGCACTCATATGTAAGCATATTAGGATGAGAGTTTTTTTGATATGTTTTATGCAAATGGTATGTTGGGATGTAAATATATTATATAGGCTATGTTTTTATGATATGTTTATGTGTGGATCAGATTGTATGATATGATATGTCTACTTGTGATATTGAGTTAAGGTGAGGACCAGAAGGGTCCAGGTGGTTTGAAGATGATAGAGATAATATAGAATTGTCATTTTTTATAGGTATTATTTTGGGATATGTTATGATACAGCTGTTATGCTATCGAAATTTTGTTGAAATGAGAGTTAAGATGATATGGGTGATTTTCATATAAAAGGATTTTAAGAAGATAACAATAAAGATAATATAAGTTAGTTTTCGTGTCATCTCTTATTTAGACTGGTAATAGTTTGGGTAGGAGGTGTCATAATATGGCATTCCTCATTCAGATCTAGCTATCGGGTTAAGGGAGGGGTGTTAAATTAATCATCCTGAAATGTTGATGAATCTATTAGGTCTTTTTAACTAGAATGGGATAGACCCTTCATTTTTGTTTGATTAAACATATCTAACATATGTTGGCCAAATATCTTGCATGTTTTCTTTTAAATATGAGAGAAGTAATGTTCAGCTATACGTTGTTCATTATTTGAATCTGTCGGGGCCCTCGATACCCCACAGGTAAAACCTTTTAGTTAAGAACACATTGACCTAATGTGCGGGAAGTGATAAGGGTGGAAGGCTCTTACTTGTGTTTGTTGTAAACATTAACATATATTATTACTTTATACATCTTCATGCATTCTCACATTTTCATTAATCATGTATTTTGCAGCCATCATAGATCCTCAAGCCACTTGGGTACATAAGTTAAATAGAAGAATAATTCGATAAGAGATCATTCTTACCCCACACAATCTAACAGATATGGCAAGACAAGGAGAATGTACCTCTTTTGTCCAAGAATTTGAAGCCAAGATGGATTAGAAATTCAAAGAATTCAAAAGAATAATGATGTCTTTAGTATTAAGAGCAATAGCTAAGGTTGTCCCTATTTCTAATTCACCACCTCCTACTGATGCATTATTAGCCATGCTTGTTGGTTGAGTAGCTGCTATAGTTGGGGGAATTTGTATGAAAAGGAGGTTATGATTTTAGATGAAAAGGCTAGAAGCACTGATTATTTCAATCTAGAATATGATTTCTATAAAGACTTTGATGATAAAGTTAGGAAGAAGGATATGCCTCATAAAGTTGAAAATGCTACCACAAAGAACCTAGAAGACAAAATAGCGATGGCTAGGCTTATCACTTTGGGCAAAGGTTTGGACCCAGAAGAGCTTACCTTACAATCTGAAGAATGGTTGCCCTCTAAAATCAAAATGATGGAATTGCCTAAGTTTGATGGGACTACTAATCTAAGAGCATATGTTATAGTTATGTGGGGCTCGTAGCTCAGCATAAAATAGAAGGTAGCTTACTTTAGCCTTACATTATAGGGATGGACAATTGAATGTTATCATGGGATAGAGAAAAAGGTTAAGGAAGATTGGGAAAAGTGACTAAGGATTTTATTAGCCACTATAATTGCAATACTTATATAGAGGTCATTATGAAAGTCCTCGAGCTACTTAAGCAAAAGCCTAATGAGACCTTCATAGAGTACTTATTGAGATAAAGGTCTAGGGTTCTAAAAATGAAGAGAAAGCCAAAGACATTGAATCAAATCCGCATGTTCATAAGAAATGCCAGTCAATACTAGAAGGATAGGTTAACAGCTAAAGGACTAAAGGATTAGGAATCGTTGATGGATATAGTAATTAACTTAGAAAAAGAGTATGCAGAATACAAAAAGAATTTAGGGGGATTCAATAATCAAAGAGGACTGAACAACAAGAATACAAGGGCCAATAGTTATAGTAGAGCTAGTAAAATTACTGAAGTGTGGGCCATATCAAGACGTTCTTCTAATTTAGGTAAGCCATTATCATGGTGCCTAAAGTGATTCCAAAAAGAAGGGAAACTTTAACCCTTCCCTATTAGACTAGCTAGAAGTGAGGGCTAACCTTATCACAAGTTAAATTATACTATTAATATCATCAGCTCACAAGCCGTGACATAGATAATTGCTGCTTTGAGAGACAAAATTTAGGATCTAATTGACTCAAGACAGATGCTATATCCAAAAAAGAGATAAAATTGTCCAGGTTCTTATTTGAATGTTCCTCTACCTATCAACATGATCAATTTGAGACTACCATAATGGTTCACGTTACGGGATTTGTACAAAAATGACTATTTAGCGGTAGAGAAAAGTCTAAAAATAGAACAAGGGTCAGTATGTGTACAGAAGAAGAGTACAGAAATAGAGCAAGGGTTAGTATACATGATAGACTTTTAGGCAATTGATAATGAAAGTGAGCAAGAGGAGAAGGTTTTGGACCTTTAGGTTGATTCAAAAAATGAGTAGAAATCAGTTGAAAAAGCTAAGACTAAGCTAGTAACTAAGAGCGGTTGGGTGATACTAGAAGAACCAATTCCCACAGAAATAGAGAAAGAGGAAGATGCTATCATGAAGTAGCTGAAGAAAACTCCCATATAGATTTTAATTTGGGATCTGCTATGGTAATCCCCTTCACATTAACAAAAGTTAGTTGAAGCCCTATGAGCTACAATAGTTTCAACTACCATATCACCATTTGAACTAGTGGCAATGGTAAAGGGGTAAGAAAAAGTAGTGGTTAGTTTTTCAGACATAGATCTTTCGCTAGAAGGATGCCATCACAATTGTCCTTTGTACATAAAAGCAGAAGTTAATGGCAACCACATGGCATGGATAATGGTTAATAATGGGTTATCAATTAATGTGTGCCCACTTAGAGTAGTAGCTATATGTTGGATCAAGGATTTGATGATCTCTCAATCCAAACTCACCATCGTGGTCTATGACAACATTAAAAGACTAGCACATAGGACTTTCAAAGTCAAGCTCAAAATGAGAATTGTGGTTGATGACATGGAATTTGTAGTGTTTGATATCCTTGCAAATTTCTCCTTGCTTTTAGGAAGGCCATGACTCCATAAATTAGGAGTGGTTTCATTAGCTCTGCATCGAATGATAAAAATCCCCCATAATTTTAAGATTGTGACAATACAGGCTACAAGAGAAAATTAAGTCTTGATGATTGAAATAGCCAACTAGCCATTTATTGGGTTCTATATAGCTGGGATTTTTAAAAAAAAGGAGAGGATAATCCCTATGTGCTGCAACAGTTTTAGCTACCACATCGCTATCTAAACTAGTGGCAATGGTAAAGGGGGAAGAAAAAGTAGTGGTTAATTTTTTAGATGCAAATCTTCTGCTAGAAGGAAATCATCACAATTGTCCTTTATACATAAAAGTAGGAGCTAGTTTAGGCAAGAAACTTTAGGGAATAATAAAGCTATTACAGATCAAGAGCCAGAAAGACACAATAGGGTTAGAATATGAACCCAGTCTAAAGGACAACTATAAGGAGAAAGGGAACAACTTGGATGATCACTTTTTAAAGCAATGAAGAATAAGTATGATAGGACCTTAGAGCCAATAGTGATAGCTAGTTGCTACAAGCCTAGATTGAGATATTTGTAGATGTCATATATTGGAAATTAGGAGACCTAAAACATGTTTAACAATAGGAGGAAGAGATCTTTCTTGCCATTATAGCAAGTGAAGAGATCTTTCCAACTGTAGCTAAAGAGGTACTTAGTCTAGATAGTGATTTGTTTTTTAATGAATTATATTTGTTCGACCTCTTTGAGGTGAACAATTTTCTTACTAATAAAGTGAACAATGAGTTTGCTTATTTGTGTGATATTTTTCCTGATGGAAGTATGCATTCCAATGATTATTACATAAGCATTTTTTTACATTAACTACATTAAAACTAACCCATTTAATCTTAGTACAAATGAACAACCTAAAAATATATTAATTGTCCATGATACTACTATTGAGGAAAGAGAAAATTTTGAGAGATTATTGAAAAAATATGAAAAATATTTATTTGGAATTATGAAGACATGCCTAGCATCAATTAAGAAGTGGCTAAGCATGCAATGTTGTCTTATGAGCACATTGCCCTGGTCCACTAGAAGCTCAGAAGAATGAGACTAGAGTGGGCTGAAAAAGTCAAAGAAGAGGTCATTAAATAGTTAAAAGCCAAGTTCACAAAAGCAATAGTCTTCCCTACTTGGTTAGCTAACATTACCCCTATACCAAAGAAAGATAGAAGGGTTAAGATATGCGTTAACTACTAACACCTAAACAAGGCATGCCCTAAAGATGATTTCCCCTTCCCTCATATCGATGTGCTAGTTGATAATGTAGCTATAGCAGCCATGTACTCTTTTATGGGTAGCTATGGTAGCCATGTACTCCTTTGTGGATAGATTCTCAAGGACAACGTAATCCTCATAAAGGTGATAGACAAATGAAAAATTACCTTTATAATAGAATGAGGGACCTATTGCTATAAGGTAATGCCTTTTAGGTTAAAAAATGTAGGAGAAACATACTAGAGAATGGCCACTAAACTCTTCCATGACATGATGCATAAGGAGGTAAAAGTCTATGTAAATGACATGATGGTAAAATTTACAAATAGAGAAGGACATTTCGAGGCATTAAAAATGTTCTTCCAAAGGTTAGACCAATTTAACATGAGACTCAACCCTAAGAAGTATGTTTTTAGAGTAACATTAGGGAAGTTATTCAGATTCGTGGTCAATAAGAATGGTACCGAGGTTGACCCTAACATGGTAAAATAAATTTTGGAAATACCCACTCCTCTGATAGGAAAGGAGGTATGATAATTCCTAGGAAAGCTATAATACATCAGCAGGTTCATAGCAAAGCTCACATTTGTCTACGAACCCATATTCAAACTACTGAAGAAGAATTAACTGTGCAAATGGAACAATGATTGTCAAAAAGCATTTGAAGCCATTAAGCAATACTTAACCAAACCTTTAGTCTTGAAACCACCCAAATTAGGCAAAGCCTTAATGCTTTTCCTTGTAGTAGAAGAAAATTCCATCGGGGCCCTTATTGTACAAGCAAATAAGTTCAGGGTAAAACATAAGTCTACTACTTAAGTAAGAAGCTACTCCCATATAAATAGAGATATATGTAAGTGGATAAAATATGTTTAAGAGTAATCTAGGTTTCTAAAAAGCTCTGCCACTACTTTTAATCATATAAAGTGGAGGCAGTAGCTAAACATCACCCTTTAAGATATCTATAGACCGCACCATCTCTAATAGGTAAAATAGGTAAGTGGATTTTATTACTAGAAGAGTTTGATATCTCCTATCTGACCAGGAAGACTATCAAAGGCAAGCAATGGAAAACTTCATAATAGCAACAAATTATGAGCGAGGAGGTAGAGTTTAAGTTTTTTAATAAGTACCTAAGGGTAATATCATAGGAGGATGGAAAATGTATTTTGATGGAGTGGTAAACCAAAAATGTGTAGGCACAGATGCATTAATTATTAGCCTATAATAAGAACACATGTTCTTTGCAAAGAAGTTAGACTTTTCAGCAACCAATAACATTGTTGAGTATGAAACATGCCTCTATGGCATTGAAACCCTATTCCTACAAGAGGTAAGAATAGTTGATGTGTACGAGGATTCCATATTGGTAATATAGCAAGTAAAAGCTAATTGGGAGGTCAAAGATGAGAATCTTAACATATATGTCAAAATAGTCACAGACTTATTAAAAGCATCTGACATATGTACCTTCTATCACATTCCAAGATAGCAAAATTAGGTAGTCAATGCCTATCAACTTTAATATTAGTAGGTCATCTCATTAAGAAAGACATGTTCAAGCCAATGTATTTAAATAAGCTAAGGTATCCAACATACACTGGCATAGTTAGTGTTGGTTTCCATGGACTCATGCATAGCAAAAATAAGACATCCATGAAACCCTGACAAAGATTGGGACATCAAAAAATTGAAAAACAAAAATTTTATATACGATAAAATCACATAATAAGAATTTACCATAAATTCCTTATGCGATTCCAATGTGTAACTTTCCTTTTCTTTTGCTCTTCTCACCGGGTCGTTGTCAACCATAGTGATCCTTAGTTGGGAACATCTCTAAGGTAATCCACACAAAAAGTTCTTTGAAGAGAGCAACTTGAAAATCTAGGTGCTAGTAGGATTTTCAAGCAGATAAAGGAAGAAGAAGAAATAGTTTGTTTTCAATTATTTTGTGCAGCAATTTCTACTATAGAAAATATGCCCAAGGTGGCTACTACAATAAGGATTATTTATATCATAAATAAGCCCTATTTAGGTCAGATGGTATCACTTAAAATCTACCATAAGTCGGACCAGAATGGACCTATCAATTGGGCCCTATTTTATCCTATGAGCATAAACCTTTTAGTGGGCTTATGTGCAATTTGCTTTGGCCCCACTTTCAATAATCCTATTTAGAACTCGTAGGCCCCATTTAGATTAATAATTAATATGTTTCAAGGCCTTTAAAACCTTTTAAAAGTTCATAAAAAATTAGATGCAATAACAATTTAAATTTGCACTTAACAAGGCCTAAGTCCAAAAACCTCGATTTTCCAAAAACCTTGATTTTTCAAACTTTTTCATTTACAAGCGGTCCCCAAGCCCATTTGCTCATTTCTTCTTCTTAATTCATCTTCTAATGATATTTCATATCATTGAAACATTCAATCCCATTGAAGCTTTTTTAAACTCCTTTTATGTGTGTGACCCTATGGGCTTCCAAAACGGCTTGGCAATACATAGTGAATTAGAGTCCTAGTCTAACTGGGACTCTATAGATTCAATCTTATTGAATCAATATCAATTCAATAATTGATATATCACTTGTATACAAGTCAAGAGAGGCATCCAGTCATGCATTATGACTACCTAAGTGCTGGAAATTCAAGTGGTTTGACTTAACCCTTCCATATACAGTTATGGTGCAATAAACTCTTTTCACCATCTTTTATCCCATTCAGTTTAGAGTATGGACTTGTGTCAACTCAAAGCTTAACTACATGTGTCTAGTTAAGCCCTAAACATATTGTTCTAATAATTTCACCTTTATTCCAAAAATGCCCTTTGTGAATCCCATTCACACATGGCATTTTACTTTGGCCAAAGATTCCTGAATAAAGATTACTCATCAGAATTATGAGATAAACTCCCTACTATAATCTGGAGTGGTTAATCCTTTGTCGATTACTACCCTATCTTCAAATATGTCATGCCATATCCAAACACCTCATTATGTATGCTTCTGGTTTGAAATAAAAGCTTTAGAGTCAAAGTATATCACTCCATATTTAAGATAGTTATTGATCTCAAGTTTAAGGATACTTACGCTACTGATATGATGAGATGCTTTCATTGACATAGGTTAAGCATCCATGTGAAGATCTTATGGTGGGTCTTCAATGTACTTACTTCCCAAGTAAGCATCCATATGTTAACTCCAAGCATCTCTATGCTTACAGCTTGTGAGAACTACTGCTTGATCGAATTGAGAAG
The DNA here is from genome assembly GCA_948208565.1 of Hura crepitans. Lineage (NCBI taxonomy): Eukaryota > Viridiplantae > Streptophyta > Magnoliopsida > Malpighiales > Euphorbiaceae > Hura > Hura crepitans. The sequence continues at coordinate 15,814 of CANXYI011942574.1, forward strand.
TATAACATGTGTTGATTTATCCATATTAATAATGTCCCATCTTGTAAATACTATGAACAGGGATATTTAGGTATATCACATTTGCATGCAATAAGAATCTCACATCATGAACACTTCATGATTTCCTCTACACTGTGATTTTATACCAAGGACTTTATAACATGGTTTAAGACATTGCAAATAATTATAAGTAATATATAAAAGTACTATGATTTAAAGAGAAATGCCTTTTACATTAATTCACAAGGTTTAAACACATCAATATAACCCTATTACATAAGCTCTAAGGCATACATCTAATAATCTCCCACTTGCACTAGAGCCAATCACCCATGTAGTCAATGCCTATTACATTTACATGTTAATCAAGCTTTCCTTGTGATAGTTCTATTATGAGAGTTTCAGCTATGCTCTAATCTATGAGAATCATTTCAATTTTCATATTCTATTTACCGATGATCTCTATGATCAAATGGTAGCATTGAATTACATGTTTGGATTATTGATGAGACTATGGTTTTAGAGCTTGTGCAATAGCCCAATTGTTATCACAATACAAAGGTAATGGAACAACAATGCTTGGAACTAATCCAAGTTTAAAAATGAACTTCATAATCCAAATGGCTTCCTTAGTTGCATCGAAAGGTGCTATGTACTCAACTTCATTGCTAGAATCCACAGTCGTATCGTGTTTGGAACTCTTCCAAATAATTGTAGCTCTACACATAATATACACATATCCAAATTGAGATTTATAGTCATCCTTATTAAATTATAAGCTGGCATCAGTATGCCTGCTAACCTATAGATCTCCTTCATAAAATAAGAATAAATCCTTAGTCCTTCTCAAGTACTTAAGGATATTCTTGGTAGGAACCTAATGTTCCTCTCCATAATTGGATTGGAATTTGCTCATGACGCTTAGAGCAAATGCTACACTAGGTCTCATTAATAACATAACATTTTATTTATGTACATAGATTGTGAAAAACTAAGTAACCTTTTAGATCTATCTCTATAAATCTTGATCCCAAAGATATAGGTTACTTCTCTAAGGTCTTTCATGCAGAATTATTTAGTTTACAAAGTATTGATTGATTGAGGGATAAAGACATCATTACCCATTAGTTACATGTCATCTACATACAACTCAAGAAAAATTATTCCACTCCCACTAACCTTCTTGTAAACACATGGTTCATCCATGTTTTATGAGAAACCAAATGCTTTGATTGTCTCATCAAAATAGATGTTCCAACTCCTAGAAGCTCGCTGCAATCCATAATTAGATCTTTAAAGCTTGTAGACCTGATTGCCATCTATAGATGTAAAACTTATAGGCTGTGTCAACTACACTTCCTCTGACAATTTTCCATTAAGGAAAGCTGTCTTTACATCCATTTGCCAAATCTCATAATCTTAATGAGTAGCTATGGCAAGCAAAATTCAAATGGATTTAAGCATTGCAATTGGAGAAAAGGATTCATTAAAGTCAATATCTTGTCTTTGACCATAGCCTTTTTCTACTAATCATGCTTTATAGGTAATCACATTACCTTTCATGTCCGTCTTCATCTTGAAGGCCCATTTGTAACCAATGGGTTTTATCCCTTTAGGTGGATCAACCAAGGTCTATACTTGGTTATCGTATATGGAATCCATTTTGAATTTCATGGCCTTAAGCTATGAGTCTAATTCTGAACTATTCAAAACTTCCTCAGAACTAGTGGGCTTATGGTCCTCTACTATGGTTACTTTCTTGTCCTATTTCATGAGAAATCCATTTCTCTCTAAAATAGTCTTAACCCTAGCAGAATATTTAGGAACTTGTGTTTCCATAGATTATTCTATTATTTTATCACTATGAGTTATAAAACTGGGATTAATCGGTTGATAGACTTTAATTTGTGGATCTTGAACTTCATCAAGTTCAACTTTACTCCCACTATCTTTCATGAGAAGCTTTTTCTTTAGAAAGACTACATTCTTTAGAACAAACACCTTTTGTTTGAAAAGATGATGAAAGTAGTATCCCAAAGTTTCCTTTGGATACCCCACAAATATATATCTGTTAAACTTAGCTTTAAGCTTATATGACATTATTCTCTTCAAATATTCAAGCCATCCCTATACCTTGATATGTGAAAGAATGAGTTATACCATATCTCATATGGTGTAACATGAACTAACTTTAATAGAACTCTATTTAAAAGATAAATAACAGTTTCCAATGCATTACCCCAAAATGATTTAGGCAACTATACAAAGCTTATAGATTGAACCATGTCCAACAGGATTCAATTTCTCCTTTAAGATACACCATTGTGTTGTGGCATGTATGAAGGAGTTTATTGAGATAATATACCATTATCTCTCAGATAACTCTAAAATTCATGATATAAGTATTCTCAATCTTGATATAATCGAAGTGCTTTAATACTTCTGTGAAGCTATTTCTCAACTTCATTTTTGAATTCTTTAAACATTTCAAAGTTTTCAAATTTGTACTCCATCAAGTACACATACCAATATCTAGAGTAATCATTGATAAAGGTAATGAAGTAGAGAAACCCATCTTTTTCATGTGTGGTCATAGGTCCATATACATTTATATGTATAAGGTTTAAAAGCCCTCTAGCACATTCACCTTTTCCATTAAAAGATGTCTTTTTCATTTTGCCTAATAAATAGGACTCGTAAGTTCCAATTTGATTCATAATCAAATGCACCTAAGTCACCATACATGTGTAACTTAGACATACACTTCCTATTCATATGGCCTAAACGACAGTGCCACAAGAAAGATGGTTTTAGGTTATCCACCTTTTTATCTCTCTTGGTATTAATATTACAGAATTCTTTTTGAAGAACATAAATTCCATTAACATTAAATTAATAACAATAAAAACATTGTCTTTATAAATTGAGTAACCCTAGCTCTTATTAATGTTAATATCAAAATCTTGTTTAGCAAGACAAGATAAATAAGTTATGTTTTTCTTTAAGGAAGGAACAAAATAATAATTATCAAGTTCCAATACAAGTCCAGTAGGCAAATACAAATGATATGTTCTTATAGCTAATGTAACAACTCTTTCTCCATTTGCTACTTATAGGTCCACATCATCTTTACTTGTATTAATCTTAATACTATTAATACCTAAAGTTTAAGCATCACATGCTCCTCTTTTATTAAAGACACAAGGTAAGCTTTCTAATTCTTGTTTTGCGATTAGTCTATTTCCACTTCCATGGGCTTTTAACTAATTAGACTATAATTTTTATTCCTAATAGAAAAAGTCTTAATCAGTTTTACCATGTTTTTTTGATTTTAGAATTAACATTTAATTCTATTATATCACAAATTTATGGAATTGAGGCTTAACACTTTCAATGCTTGAAGTGTCCTCTATTATCTTTAAATGAAATAATGTATTAGATATCACATATCTTTTATTTCATAAGATGATATTTGATGATTTGAGCATTAAATGCCCATGTTTTTTCTAAAGTTTAGGAGATATAAAGGCAATCATATTTCTATCCCATATACTTTTGAAAAAGCTTCCAACTCCCAATTGGAATTTTCATCAATCAAAGGAGATGGCATATATGTGTCTAACATATATCTGTCTTCTCACTTTTGAGAACTATTCTTAGATTTTGAAGTCATTTCAATCAATATCGGAGTAAATTCAATTTGGAATACATTATGGTAGTGATGTTGTATGTGAAAACAAAAGCATGTTAGAATATGATCATGTATATATATGGAACAATTTTAAGGTTTCTAAAAATTGCGCATTACTCCCACTATTTTTTTTTACAAATCAACAACCCTCACTGATTGATTTAGGAAAGCCCATTAGAATCTTTCCTTGCAGGTCAGTATCCATTTTGGTTAAGGTCAAAGCCTTGAGTATGATCAATAAGCCTAACCATTAACTAAATGGTAGGCATCATATGCCAATTGCATTATATGCAACTACAGATCATTAGGTCTTCAACACTTGATGCATATGTATCATATACATATTTCCCTAATCTTGCCTTATAGTTATTAGCCTTGAGTATCATTAACAAACTAATAATCATGCTAAGACGGATCCATTAATATGATTTAAACATATCTAATGCAGCATGGGCTTGAGTATGCTCAACAAACCAATACTAAAGAGAACTCTAGTTTAACTCATATTAACAGAAAGCTTGCAAGTCTTATATTATTGAGGGATTTCTTTCAATTAAGTCTCATCAGGGTTGCATACTTTGGTATACTCATGCAAAGGGATTTCACATGCTTTGGCATACACATGCATATTTAATCTCCTTAAATCATACATATGCTATTTAATCACATTAAATATATATGACCTAGCTATGGACTTTTACTACATTGATTTCTTTAAGCCAAAGAAAATCAATTTTAGGCCAAACCCTAGGTAGTTATGCATGAATTACAAACCTAATAAGAAATAAAAAAACACTTCCATCTATTTCTTATTGGTCTTTTTTGGTAGGCCTTCTTCTACATTTTTGCTCTTTGTATTTCTTCAACCTAATCTAAGCCTATGTAATCTAATTACATATCAAATAAATCAGAAGACCTCATGTTACATGTGAGGGAAATTAGATGAGAAGAGAAATACAATAAAAAAATAAGAGAAAAGGCTAGGGCTCACATGCACAATTTAACCAAAGAAAAATTCATGCAATGCAGATCAATCTTATTGGTCCTTGCCTATAGCTAGTCATTATACCAAACATACACCTTTAACATTCATTTCTAATGCACATAATTAACTTGCAATTTTTGAATCCCACAAGGTTGAATTTAGTTTATTTTACAACACTTGCAAAATTAATGTGCCATGTATGCTTAGCTTTGTGAAATTTTAAATATGGAAATTAATCTCATTAATCCAATTAATTAAATTAATTCCATATTTAAACATCTTTTTCATTTTAGAAGCCATTTCCAAAAAGGAATACTTTTCAATCCAATTGAAAATTGTCTTGGAATTCTCGGGTTACATATGCTTAAAAATGTTGATTTTCTTCCAACTATTGGTCTAACAAATAATTAATTTACAAATTTAATTATTTAATCCAATTAATTAATTAAATTTGCATCAATTCTAGTATCATATTCCAATAAAATCTTTGAAATATTTAATTTGAATTTTTTGAAATGTACAAATGCCAAAAATCCAATTTCTAGCATTTACCAATAAACCAATTTGCATTGTGTTGTAAAATAATTGTTCCAAATGATGTTGGACTAAATCCAACAAGAATGAACATATAAAATCATATATAATGACCAAAAAAATTAATCTAAATTAATTAATCCAATTAATCTACTCAAAATTAATTTGTTGATTACTACCGATATCGAATATGGTATATGTTCATATAACTGTTACAAAACTAGGAATCCAATTCACATGAAATTAGTTTTGGGCATTCAAAATATTCAAATTAACTTCATAATTATCTAATAATTATGAATAAATAGGTCTGAAATTGAAAGGAAGCAAAATCAAATTTTGACACCATCGATAGAACCTTAATCAGTTTTATAAGAGTTGTTAACAACTAAAATTATTTTGGAACAATTCTTTTAATTATCAAATAAAATAAAGTTTTATTGATCAACTCCAAAATTATTTTTTAATCCCTAAAAAACTTAAGAAAAATAATTTGGGGTTGTAAAATTAAAAGAAATTGTTTAGAAAAATTTGCCCTAATTTAGCTGATATCTACAGTGAAAAAATAGCCTAAAAATTATGTTTAACAATTTTTATGAAAAAATCAAATAAAATCTAATTTTATTGGCCAGCTCCAAAATTGAATTTCCTTCCCTTAAAACCTAGAAAAAATAATTTGGGTCTAAAAACATTAAAAAATTATATTAAAATTTTTTTTCCAAAACTAGTCGACAAATGCTATCAAAACCTAAGTTTACTATTCAATTAATTATTTTAATTATCAAATAAAGTATAACTTTATTAATCAGATAGAGATTAAAACTTTAGGATTTGAAGAACCTAAAATTAAAATTTGGGGTTGAAACTAATTAAATAACTAATTGAACCAAATAACAGCATTTCAGTCAACCAACACAACATATTTTCACAATTTTGATTCATTCAAGTATATAAAATTTCAAAAGTTTACAAAGTCAGAAATAAAATTTTTTTAATCATTTTTAATCCATATATAACTATGAGAAAGAGGAATAAAACCAAAAAAGCATACAAAAAATTCAAACCAAAATTTTAAATCATAACTGCGGGATACCGACAAACTGCGATAGTTTTCAACTTTTCAATGTAACTTGGCTTTGATACCATTGTTGGTTTCTATAGACTTATGCATAGTGGAAATAAGACATCCATGGAACCCAAGGAAAGGTTGGAACATAAAAAAAACTAAAATTTTTTTTTATATATGATGGAATCACAGAATAAGTATTTATTGTAAATTCTTTGCGCGATTCTAATGTG
>CANXYI011942836.1:0-13392 GCA_948208565.1 Hura crepitans
TTCGTGCAATGCCACATTCCAAAGTCCATATTTATATACATAGTGATAACAATGCTCATAATCACACTACCAACATTCCATTTACATCTCATGATCAATAATAATTAATTGGCCATGCATTACTTATTATGTGCTTAACTCAAAGCATTCACAAACTTGGTTTGTCCATTAAAACCATTCGACCACTAAGCCTTAATCATAACCATATTCCAAAACATTACATTATACCTCATACACTAATGCCCATAAGGTCATATTAATGCATAAGGAAATATACATCCTCAATACATACATAAACCAAGATAAATACATGCATATAACTTGAACCTTGTAATATCATTATACTTACATTTCTCATGCCCATTCATGCATGTGTATCTATATATGATCACATCACATGACTAATATACATAATGGAAGCATACACATACAAGCATACTTTTATGCTCATTCAGCCTCACATGAGATTACAAGGCAAAAACCCATATCAATATCATAATATACTCAATGTACATCCAATTTGTCATACCACAAGTATATAGTCCATACTTATGCTTTAGTTATCAATAAGGTATAAAATCCTCATTAAATTTCCACATAATTCCTCATCAATAAATATTCACTATCATACATCTAGCACATCATTATTCATGTTTAACCATTTATGTGCATTATAATAGAACACACACATACACTATCATACCTTATGTCCATTTGGCCATAAGGCTTTTGGCACACCAATAGGGAATATTTTTCTCCTATAACACTATCTAACTAAAGTTTATGTCAAACACAAGTATGCCTAAATAAACATATACACTATTATGTGAAAAATAAGGCCATTCAACTATCACATCAATTTCACCCATTCATGTTTTTCCCATTATGTCACAAACATTCAGGTCATCATATATACATATTCATACATCGTATATACTAATTAGCACCATTAAACTCATAATTGTTCATTTTTATGGCATTAACTATTCATTTACATACACATACATATTATGGAAATATAGGGCATATTCAAGTTTGCATGTTCTAATCTAATTTCACATACCAAAATGATTGTAATGCAACCCCAAGGACCACCTACACCTTTATTTTCCCTTTATCGTGAGCTTTGTCAATTTTATCAAATGCCCATTATAGATCGATATGTAAAAATTCTTATAAAATCATATAAACCATAAAAATAAAATTGACTACATACGATAACTCTTGGCCACCCTAAGAACATAAGAAAAATATTGGGTTTCAAAAATTCTTACTCGAATTGGAAGAGGTTACTATTTATAAGATAAAAATTGGGCTAAATCCTTTTGATTTCTTTAAAATTCCACTTGCACAAGCATTTAGAGGTTGTGGGGACCCTTTTCTATCAATCAAATGGGAGACTTTTAAGGCTAGAATGGAGAATTAGGAGCAAAAATGGTGGAAAAGCTCCCTTGGACCCAACGACATAAAGAGGAGAGGGAGAAGGGTAGTTGTTTGACCAAATAAATAGGAATTGACCACATTTATAATTTTAGAAAAAATATTCATTTATTTTTATTTTTCTCCCCTTTTTTCCCTCTTATTTCTCCTTCTCTTTAACCTTAATTTAATCTCATTTAAAGTGTAAAAATTAAATTAATTTAGGCCCTACAATCCTCTGAAAATGAAGCTCAAAAAATGAGAAAAATAGAATTAAATTGCCATTTTTATGTTACCCAATTTCTAAACAAAATACTTCTAACCTCCAAAAATTCCAATTCTAGCACTAACAAGCTAATTAAAATTTTTTACTATTAGGTCACATTAATCCCAAAATTTTCTGAGCAACTTTTAAAATATTTTACGGTTCAACTTTGCCTTGGTCACTATTTATAAGCCACTGCCATAAAAACTTTCTTAGCATTTTTAACAAACCAAATTACTTTTAATTGGCTTTAAACTTTGCCCAAAATTATTCTATGATTAATACTTCGATCTGGTAATTCTAGTGTATCACGAGTCTTGAGAACACTATTCAACCCGGGAAAGTACTATTCATAAAAGTTAAGATTTTTAGATTGTTATAGGTTTGATGCGTGATAACTTACGGGTCTATGATTTTTTAGCTTTAGGTCTCATATGTACAGGGCCTATAAGGTTGTAAGGGCCTAGATGGTGTAAAGATTATGTATTTTTACCGGGGACGAGAGTGGTTAGTGGAGTCACCACTTGGCCTTTACATTAGGACCTCTGATCTTCTGTACCAGAAAGGTTTGGAATTCATATCTTATTTATGCCCTAATAATATGCCTTCCATTTTATATTACAACATTTATTAGTCCTGTATCAAGAAAGCATGCATTATACTTAAACATCCATATCACCTTTGCATGTATAAGAACAAATTGCAATGTTTAAAGCATATAATGAACATATTGGCAAATTTATACATCTAGATATTAGTTTATTGATTAGTAGTGATGTGACCTAACAATTACCCATAATTCTATAGGAATTGGTAGTAATTGTCTAACTCCCATCTCTAAGAGATTGGTGTTTTTAAAATACATTTTTAATATGACTTTTGATTAGTAAAACACAAATCTATTTTTATTATGAAAACATCGATTAATTTTGTAGAAAATAATTTTATGTGAAAGTTAGGCAATTGGCATGTAAAATAAGTTGTTTAACTAATTATTAAAGCCCAAAATAAATAAAAAGGTACAATAAGTACAAAACCAAAAGAAATAAAGTAAAGCACTTAAATGGTCCCGTCTGTACATCGATAAATCCGTATAGACTCTATATAGCCCTGGCTAGTGTCTGTGTGGACTAATGCTTATGAAGGAGAGCGAGAAAGATTACTTGTATACAACTCAAAAGAAGAGGTTTAACAATACCAAATAAAGGATTCATATAAAATCATAAAGAAGATAAGAAATAAATACATGTGAAACTAAAATTCAAAATAGATGTATGTATGGACTACATTCGTCATGAAAGGGAGTCCCTACGGACTTAAAGATAGAATACACAAGAATGAGACAAAATCATCTATACGGACTATATTCCCTATGAGAGGGAGTCCGTGTGGACTAGACAATAATTTTAATATATTAATAACATGTATTTTAGAGAATGAGATACTTATGCAACATGCTAAAATTATAGAATAACAATAACATGGTAAACAAGATATATTAAAGTATGATATATAAGGCAAATAAGACACTGTTATTAAATCTAAGTCCATACGTACTACATATCACACACATATCAAGAAAATAAGTCTGTACGGATATCAACATGCTTACAAATAAGTCCATACAATTAAAACAAAGATGACTGAATGAATACGATATAATGGCAATTAATTGTACACTATGAAACAACTTAAAATCATGACCTACTCCTATGATCAAAGTGGGGATTCCATAGAATCACCTCACTTGTGATCAATCCTTAGAGATCATAAGTCTATCAAAACAATATCCATATATACAAAAGAGACCTTAGATATTACCTTATTAATAAACTCTTCAAGCAACATCATAAAAGTGTTGGATTATAGAAATAATTATTTTTAGTGAGGCTAATAGGACTAGTAGATTGTATTCTAGTTAGAGTCCTCTCCTAGACTCATGGATGGGTTTTTTTAGCTACTGTGAATTTTTATTCTTAGCCTCTTCCTTTCTTTATACAAAAGAAAGGTATTTATAGGCTTAGGTTTAAGAGTTTCCCATCTAAAGGAAGCAAAATCCTAATAGGATTAGGAATTGTAGTCCAAATAGAAAAATCTCACTTTTAGAAGATTTTACATTGGCAAGTTTATACAGACTTGTATGGCTTAGTCCATGCTAACCTAGGTTGTAAGCTTTCCCACTAGTCTATGGGATTTAAGCTAGATCTTGGGCCAAGTTTAAGTTAGTCCATATAGACCTAAACTTGGACTTGTTCGAGTTGACCATGGGCCTTGTACTTGGTATAGCTGATTGGGCTAGTACGGACCTAGATAGTGTGTGTCCATATGGACCCTATTTAAAATAGGTATGTGTAGACTTACTTCCTAAGGGGTTTGTGCCATTGCTTAAGAGCCAGTCTCTAGTGATCATCATAGGCCAAAAGATGTGGTGTTTACAGTTGCCCCTACTTTGGTTTATGCTGTGAAATGCAAAATAACAGTGCATACCAAAGTACCTGAGTTCGTACTTGAAAGAATACTTATCTGAAGACATCAAATATGAATGACTACCTCTGAATTATTGTCCAGAACTTGTATCTTCTCTCTGAATACAGACACCTAAGGTTGTTTGATTGACAAGTTCTAATCGGATAAAAGATGTTTTGATCGTGCCTAAGGTTATTTAACTAATAAGATTTAGCTAAGTGGAAGATATTTTAATCATGCCTAAGGTTGTTTGACCAATAAGGTTTGGCCAGGTGGAAGATATTTTGATTGCGCCAAGGTTGTTTGATCGATAAAGTTTAACCATGTTTTAGGAAGAATTTTAAATTGACTCTATTAGGCTGAACCCTATAAAGTTATGGATTGGTTTGTTAGGCTTAAACTAAGGAAGCTATGGATTGGCTTGTTAAGCTGAAACTAAAAAAAGTTATGGATTGCCTTGTTAGGCTGAACCCAAGAAATTTATAGATTTGACATGAAATCAAACTTCACAATATTGGATTGAACATAGAGTTGAATCCTAGAAAATTGGATTGGACACGGAGTTGAATCTGAGAGAATTTGAATCTTGTAAAAGAGAATGCAATAAAAATTAATATCAGTTTGGTATAACAAATTTTGTGATACATACTTGGCTTTTGTATGTAGCATTGAATAATCTGTGAAGATCACACACATGTGACTAAGATCACTCATGTGCTTAATGTAAGGGATCCTTGTGGTTGTGAGTGAGTTAAGTCCATACAGATAGAAGTAAAGTAAGTCCGTGCGGATGAGATTCAAGTAAGTTCATATGGATGAGATTAAAGTAAGTCTATGCAAATGAGATTAAAGTAAGTTCGTGCAGATGTTTTGTGATAGATCGATAACTGTTGGCTTTCTTCCTTTTCTGCTTCATTTTCATTCCTCTATTCTTTCTATTTTCTCTTAAAAAATACAATCTAATGGCAACTTCCCCCTCCGGTGACTCTCTTTCAACTTCCTCTGGCGACATTGTGCCAATAGAAGAAAGTCTGATAACTTTTCTACTTTGGACAACCATAGATTCTCTTTCTTTATCTCCTCCTCTAGAGGAGGACATCTCTATGTCCATTTGAGGGGGTTTTATGCCCTCTATAGCTGTCAACCACCGACGAAGGCTACTCCAGTGTACGAAATCTTCTTCGTTGACCTAACTCTAATTTTAGCAGATTTGGCCCACCATGCATGCTCAAAAGTGTGCCTCTAGGTGTTTTTTCCCTTTGTGTGTCCCATTATGACTTGACTAGATTTTTCCTTCATTTTTTTGTTGTATGACATCTCTGGTTTGATAAATTCGTGTAGACTTAGTTCTCTTAGGGTAGCTTAGATTCATGAGGACCTTGTCTTAGCTTAATAGTTCAAGTATTATTAGCATAGGATGCTGAGATGTTTTACATATGGTAGATTAGGAAGTCCATATGGACTTATTGGAAGCTGTATGGAGTCCGTACAAACTTATGTTTGCTTACATGTATGTACTTATTACATGTTTGTGAGTAGTTATACAATCTAGATATTTATGGTCTATATGGACTTACTGTGTCCTATTTGCTTGTTATTCATATGGACTTCTTTGTTGAATCTTTAGTCTATAAAGACATTTGTCTTACTTATATGTATTTATCATTTGTAGATATGTCTTAAATGTGGAGGTACCTTATCTTGACCACAACAATGGTATTCTGTGATGCCTATCTTGGTTAAAAATAAGATAAGAGTGATGAGGTTCCAGACATTCATGGATCACTTGGTTGGCGGAGATTTTTGTTGAGATTTGCAGATGCTTAGGGCTTTTCTAGATAGGTGGATGGACACCATACATATATTTCACCTATCATTCAGAGGGTTAGCCATAACAGCCTTTAACTGGGCTTTCATTATTAGAGTACCATACATTGGATGAGCCATTGCTTTTGACATTTGTTATTGCTACCCCTCACTTTGACTTTAAGAGGTAAGGGAATTATTGGGTTTTGTACCCCAGGATCATTCTAGGAGCATTCACTACACAGACTTGCATGAGAGATGGATGGATGTACTCTATCTAGTTAGTTTGAGGTTGATCAGTATATGCGCTGCTTTCTCTTATACTTGCTAGGCACCATATTATTTGTGAATGCCAATAGTAATGTGAGTTAGAGCTTCCTTCCTATCTTAGAGCAGGTTGAGAATATTGGCTCTTAGAACTGGTGTTGTTCCTCTCTTGGTTGGGTTTTTAGAAGCTTGGATATGGTTGTTCACACTAAGAAAGCCATCGCTTTGTGCAGGCCTTCGTGTCAGGTGTTTTGGTAAGTAAACTATTTTGATCCCTTTTCTCTTCCTGTGGTCCTTTCCAATTTTAACCTTATGCCTTTGCTTTTCATAGGTTTAGGCATATGAGCTGTATTTACTACCTCGACCTTATGAGTTAGACATCCCTCGTCGATGCCCAGTAATAGGTAAATGGGTTTGACCATCATGGGGAGCTTGGAATGCATATTCTCTTTACAGATTGACTTGGCATGGTGGGTTTTCCCATATGAGGAGATGCTAAACTTTTTACATTATACTCAAAAATTGTCTTCTTGTAGGATATTACTAACAATTCCAAAAGCTTACTTGTGGTTTCTGGGAGAGAGAGTAATAGGCTACCATATGGGGCCTGATGCACGTCATGTTTCTTAAAGTCCTCTTAACTTGATGTTATTTAGGAGGAATATCAATGATCTACCTCAAGTTCTTTATACCTGAGGACCTCTTCCTCCTCAGGTAAATTGCTTGCTCTTTTGCTCATTATTTTTGAAAATATCTTTTGATAGTGTGTTGTGTTGCAGCCTATTACAACCACCTCTGAAATTGGATTTTCTTCAGTAAGAAAAAGAGTGAGAACTATTTCTAGTTCTCTTGGTTCTCAGTTTTCACCTCCTCTTACTCATACTGCTAGCAGTGGAGTTTCTAATCCACCTATTGGTTAGTCATTGCTACCTGATAAAGTTGTGGAAACCTTGATTGACATACTGGAGCTGAGCTATATGTGATATAGTGTGCATAGAGAGCTGTCCGCTTTTTGCCTTCGCATTAAGGATAATTGGCTAGTTCCCTTTAAGCAAGAGAACACCATACTGGTATGGTACCTTTTAATTTTTACTGATCATTGTGTTGTCTTTATTTAATGTGACACTTTTGTCTCAATTTGAATAGGTAAAGAGGGCTTTTGTAGAGAGAACTGCTCATGTAGTGGAAGCCTTCAGGAGGGCAATGGTTGATAAGACTCGTATCCTTGCTGTAAGTAATTTCCTGCAATGGTTAGTTTGTGCAAATGTGTATATATAAATATCATGCATTGATCTTCCTTTTTGTAGAGTGAGCTATTGAGGAGAGTTATTGCTCTTCGTAAGACTCGAAAAAAGCTAAAAGCTTTAAAGATTTTTGAAAAGTTGGTGCACTCAATTGACGGTGAAGATACTCAGGATGAGAACAATACTGAAGAATAAAGTAAATGGTAGCTTCATTATTTTTTTCTTCTTGTGAATAGGCCTAACTTGTATATATACAAACATTAGTACACAATTTTTTTATTTTAAATACAATCTTACATCCTTATATACAAATGTTTGATAACTGATGACAAAACACACTACCATAATTGAATAACATACCAACTCTATTAAAGGATTCATGCTATGAATCAATGACATCAGACCATAAATGACAACAATCCCTATGGTTGCAATTTCTATTCTATTAGAAGTTTAGTAACCTTAAATGTTTGTTATTTTTAGCAAGACTTGCTTATAAAAACTTGGTAGTTCTTGGTCTGTGCAGACATGATACATAAAGGTTCATGCAAACATTCTTCCTAGTTGGTAACAAACATGATTATGGACCTATCCTGATTAATACATATGAACCATAATGTCAACTTCGGATGTTCTGAGGTTTGTACGAACATCATCACATGTTTTGGATTCCTTGTCCTAGTAGGAAAAGGAATGGTGAAGATTGGGGCCTATTTATGCCATACTTCACTATGTCTCTCTCCTTTAGTCAACAATTGTCCAAGATCTTAGAATCAAAGGCTTCTTAGACTTTGAACATCCTTGCTCCCTTTTTTGCCCTTAGACTCTTGAGAAAAGTGAGAATTAACCACAACTTGTTGAATGCCTTTGTACATTATTAAGACCCCATCTTCTATGTGTTCATCTTCAATCATCAAGAGATTACCCTGACTATGAAAGAATTTGCAGATATTTTGAACTGTAAAGTTACTTCAGATGGTCCTCTAGCTTTTTCATCTTTTAGGGAGTATTATCCCATGGATATTATTTTTACTTTAGGCATTTCTCTTTCTATAGCTTAGAAAGTGATTCCAAGACTAGACCTAATTTCTCTGCAAGCGATTTTAGATTTTGCTCATAAATTTCCTCTCAACTCAATAGAGAGGGCTACATACATGTTACTATGCATCGTTGGCAATTTGTTAATAGTCACCTTAAAAAATGAGCTTTGTGATTTTAAGGTCCTTTAAATTTTGAATGAAATATGCTCTAATCATATTCCTTTTGGTGACTTTTTAGTTGAAACCATTTGAGGATTAGATGCTTTAAAGATAGGGGATAATGACTTTGTAGCTGGGAGCCTACTTCTTTTATAAATATGCATAGAGAGCCCTTATAGGTTTTCCCTCTAGCTTTTATTATTTTCTTTTAACCCTAACTTTTTCTTAGTGCACCTGTGAGGGTTTTCACATTAACGAGTTTGCCTAACTTTTGCTTAGGTGGCCCTTTATAGATTTTCCAACTTAACGGCTTTTTTTTAGATTTAGTTGTAGGAAAAAATAAGGCTCCTTGCACCTCCTCCAGAAAAAGCTTTAGATTAAGTATGCTTTGAATCACCATTGTGAAAGGAAATTTGAGAAGAAATTTAACACTTATGATTAATAGACTGAATGGTTTAATATTGGTGTTGTAATATGATAAAGGTGTCCTTGGTGGAAGATCACCCATTTTTCTCTATCTTGCCATTTGGGCTATGTTCCCTTCATCGGATTGAGGCATGCTACATTTTATATTCCTTCTTAGATCCAATAGTAATTTGGTTAGTTGTAAAGGATCCCTTTTAAACCTTTAGGTTTTGGACTTCTAATACGACATTTCTTGTGTTATTTTCCCAACTTATGGAAGCATCATGCTATATTGAGAGATATGCTTGATCATGCGACTACCAATATAAGTACAGATGATAATTATAGAGATTAGATTCTAAGTTCATCTAGAGATAATAGGACATTAGTAGTAAAAAGAAAATGTGAGGATAAAACTTCTATGTTTAAAAAGAAAAGATGTATATAGACTTGTCTTAGAGTTTAATTACTTGTATGATTTTTCTCACTTGATGGGAGCTTGCATATCAAGGATCATGAATAAAGCATTCTTGTTATTAATTACATTTGAAACTAAGCTGCTTAATCTTGAAAAATATATTAATTTCCCATTAATGATATTGTCGTTACCAATCAGCCTTGAAAAGGTTTTCCTAATTGGATATTTTCTCTCAAATCCCTTAACTTTTGCATGAAGTTCCTGATAGGTTTTCACCTCATCAGGGTGTCCTAACTTTTGCCTAAGTTGTCTTATTTGGGTTTTCAACTTAGAGGACCTTTTTTTTTATCTTCAACAAAAGTACTTCTTTAGCTTATCTATGTTGATTGGTTTTGAGAATTCATTGCCTTTTAAGTTTGAGATCTTGACACTTCCACTTTTGAATGTCTTTTTAACCAAGTATAGGCCTTCCCAATTAGGCTTAAACTTTCCTTTGGGATCTAATAATAAAGGCCTAGTTTGTTTTAGTACCAAATTGCCTTCTCGTATGGGTCTAGGCTTGACTTTCTTATTGTAAACTCTAGTGATTCTCTTCTAATACAATTGCATATGATAAAGAGCTTTAAGTTGCTTTTCATCAATCAACACCAACTATTTATATCTATTTCTAGCCCATTCTGCTTCCAGTATAACCCTAAGTGACAAGACCTCAATTTCTATTAGCAACACTACTTCCATTCCGTAAACTAATGAATAGGGCGTGGCTTGTGTAGATGTCTTGATAGTTGTTCTATATCCCCATAGTGCAAAAGGCAACATGTCTACCCAATCCTTGTAGGTAACTATCATTTTTTGTAAAATTTTCTTGATATTCTTATTAGCTACTTCAACTATCCCATTAGCTTGAGGTTGGTACAGAGAAGACTTATGATGTTCAATTTTGTACTTCTACAAAAGCTACTTGGTTTCACCCTAAAATTATACTTCATTATCTGTAATGATTTGTTATAGCAATCCATACCTGTAGATGATGTTTCTTTTAATAAATTTAACCATATGTTTTACCCTTAATTTATTGAAAGATTCAGCTTCAACCCATTTTGAGAAGTAATCAATTGCTACCACTATGTTTCCATGCCCTTTAGTAGTTGACAGCTTTATTTCCCTAATTATGTCTATTCTTTATGTTGAAAATGGCTAGGGAGATGATAAATTGGTCAAGTCATTAGGGGGTAGGTGACTCTGGCACTTGTGACATTTTCTGACAAAGTTACAATAATTTGTTTCTATGGTTAACCAGTAGTATCCCAATTGCATTATATTTTTAGCCAAGCTTTTCCCATTCATTCGAGGACCATAAACACCTTTATATACCTCTATGAGTATTTTTTAAGCTTTCGCTTGATCCACACATCTGAGCTGAATGCCATCTAATTGCCTTTTATACAACATTCCTTAGTAAGAAATAATCTAAGTTGATAATTTTTGTAGGACCTTCTTATCTTTCTCAATTGCATGGTCTAGGTTCTGTCTAGTTTCTAGGTATACTTGGATGTCATGGTACCAAGGCAAGTCGACATTAGTTTGTTCAGTTGTAGTGCTAACTATACCTATATAGGTAGGGAATCTCAATTTGCTAATGTATATAGGTTTTGGCAAATCCTTTTTGGTAAGGTTCGAGATTGACATCAAAGTGGCTAAGATGTCCACAACATGGTTTTGTTCTCTAGGAATTTGATAGAAAGTGCATTGATCAAATTCTTCAAATAGACTCGTGAGTATTCTAACATACTTGCTTAAATTCCATCTTTGATCTCCTAGTTACCTTTCACTTGCTATATGACTAGCATAAAATCCCTATATACATCAATTATTTTTACCCCCAGCTAATATAAGGTTTTGAGGTCATAGACACATGCTTCTTATTCTGTGACATTGTTAGTTGCATGGAATTCCAACTTCCTAGCTAGGAGTATCTTCTCACCTTCTGGATTAATGAGTAATACACTGGCTCCTACACCTTTTTTGTTTATAGCTTTATCGAAGAACATTTTCCATCCTTCCTAGGATATTACCCTTATGTGTTTATTTAGAAACTCAAATTCTTTTTGTTTTCCTTTGATTAGCTGTTGTGTTAGGAATTTAGCTACTACTTGGCCCTTGATCATCTTCTTAGTGACATAAGAGATGTCAAACTCTTGCAAAAGTAAGATCCAATGGCTCATCTTACATATTAAAAAAGGTCCAATTTGCAAGTACCTAAGGGGATCGTGTTTTGCCACTGCCTCCACTTTGTATGATTAAAAGTAGTGACATAGCTTTTTAGAGACCTAAATTACTTTTAAACATATTTTCTCAACTTTTGCATACTTTTGTTCGTATGTGAGCAATTTCTTACTTAGGTAATAGACTGCATTCTTTACCTCAAACTTGTCTGCTCACATAATGAGAGCTTCTATAGAAGATTCTTTAACTGCTAGAAACAAGATTAAGGATTTTCTAGGTTTTAGTGGTCTTAGGATAGGTGGTTTGGTTAAGTACTGCTTGATGGCTTGGAAAGCTTTTTTGCAATCTTTGTTCCATTCTTTTGGTTGTCCTTTGTGTAATAAGTTAAATATAGGCTCACAATCTGATGTAAGTTTCGCTATGAGTGGCTGAAATATAGCAATTTATCCAAGAATCCTCTAGCTTCCTTTTTTGATCAAGGTATAGGTGTTTCTAAAATTGCTTTTACCTTATTTGAATTTACTTCAATCCCATTTCTACTGACCATAATCCTAACAATTTTTCTGACTTAACTATAAAAATGCACTTCTTGGGGTTGAGCTTCATGTTGAATTGATGCTTTGAAGTGTCCTTCCTTTTTAGTAGACTTTACCATCATATCGTTTTCATAGACCTCAACTTCCTTATGCATCATGTTATGGAAAAGCTTAGTGGCCATTCGTTGGTAGGTTGCTCTTGCATTCTTTAGTCAAAAGGTAGCACTTTGTAACAATATGACCCCTATTCAGTTATAAAGGCCATTTTGCATTTGTCAATCACTTCATTAAAATCTAGTTATATGCCGAAAAGCCATCGACAAATGAGTACATGGCTACCACGGCTGTACTATCCATTAGTACATCAATGTGGGGCAAGGGAAAGTCATCCTTAGATGTCCTAGTAATTAATGCACATTCTAACCCTTTCGTCCTTTTTAGGTACTAGAACTATGTTGGTTAGCCATATAGTGAAGACAATCTCTTTAATGAACTTGGACTCGAGTAGCTTGACAACTTCTTCCTTTACCTTTTCTACCCACTTGGATCTCATCCTTCTAAGCTTTTGTCAAATTAGAGTGGTGTGGTCATATGTTAGAATGGCATGTTTAGCAACTTTGCAATCAATACTCGGCATGTCCTCCTTTAGGCAAAGATTCTTTCATATTTTTTTAGTAATCTCTCGAATTTTTTTCTTTCATTGACAGTAGTATCATGGGTACTTAATATATTTTTAGGTTGTTCATTTATGCCAAGATTAAATGGATTTGTTTTAATGCAGCTAATGTAAAAAATGCTCATGTAATGATCGCTTGGTGCATGCTACTATTAGGAAAAACATCACATAAATAAGCAAACTCATTGTTCATTTTATTGAAAAGAAAATTGTTTGCCTTAAAGAGGTCACAAAGATATATTTCATCTATAAGTAAATTAGAATCTAAATAAGACAATCTTAGAAGAGCTAGAATAGATTTCTTTAATAGCTGGTGGCTTAAGAAAGACTTCTTCTATCCACTGGATCTGAGTGAGGGTGCTTGATTCCCAATTGATGATGTCTGTAAAAACGTCAATGCCTTGCTTGTAGCACCCATCCACTACCATAGGTTCTAAAGTCCTATCATACCTTGTAATCTTTTAC
>CANXYI011942903.1:0-10426 GCA_948208565.1 Hura crepitans
ATGTTGGACAGGTTGTAGCTTAATTGCAAGGATCAAAAGGAAGCTAAATAGATTTTGGAGGAAATACATGTAAGAGCTTACGGGGCTCACATGAATAACATCACTTTAGCCAAAAAAATCCTAAGGCAGGGATTCTATTAGTTGATTATGGAAATGAATTGTGCCAAAAATTTTTAATAAGTGCCAAAAATGTCAAATGCATGTAATATGAGACACCTCTCCCTAACAAAATTGCATAAATTGTCTATGCCTTAACATTCGCAACATAGCGGATAAACATAATAGGAGATATAAGGTTAATAGTTGCAAATGGTCATCAATATATTGTCATGGCAACTGACTACTTTTCTAAATGGGTAGAAGCTATGTCCTATTATAAATTAGGTGCAAAATTGACGGCCTAGTTTATAGAGAAACACCTCGTATGCTGCAGTTCTGCACCACATAGTATCTGACTGTTAGGTGCAATTCTAGGGAGAGACTAAGGATTTATCGGCAAAATATAGGATTCAGCACCTTAGGTTGTTCCCCTATAAGCCTCAGGCAAATAGAGCTGTAAAGGCAGCTAATAAGAATTTAAAGAGGATCTTAGCCAAAATGGTGGAAACTTATAAAGATTGGGCTAGTAAATTGCATTTTTCCTTATAGAGGTATAGGACTTCAATTCGTAGTTTTATAAAGGCTATCCATTTTCACTAGTTGGAAGCAATACTACCAGTTAAGGTAGAACTACAATCATTAAGAGTCACTTTAGAGGCAAAGATACCTAAGACCGATTAGGCCAAAGGTAGAAATATACAGTTTGCACTCATAGATGGAGGAAGAATGAAAGCCCTATATCATAGCTAGGTTTATCTTAAGTGTATTGCGAGGGCATTTAACAAAAATATTAGACCTCATGTATTGAAAGAAGGGGACTTGGTACTGAAACATTCTATAACACTATCACTAATCCACAAGGAAAATTCAAGCCTAATTAGAAAGGCCCCTACATCCTCAAGCAATTGTTGTCAAAAAAAGCCGCTAAGATCTTAGATTTAGAATGTATGAATTCTAGGAGTCTATTAATGTTGATAGATTCAAATGATTTTATTGCTAAACAAAGAATGCTTATTAGGTTAAAAACTTGCAAAAGGCAGCTTAGGCAAAAATTAAAGCACCAATTAGAGAAAAAACTCTGTAAATGGAAAATCAGGCGAAAGTTAAAGGATAAAGAGAAAATGATCAGCCGTTAAAACTTAAAAGGGCTAGCTAATAGTAGGAGTAATATCAAGATGAAATTAAACTATTACTAGGGCAATACTAAAATGTTCACATTTATTTTGATTACATTTAATGTCACATGGCTATGATCATCATGCAAACACTAAGTGGCATCTTGTTATTACATATCACTTAAAGTAAGCCAAAAATGTTTTCTTAATGTAATTGGTTACATTTCATGAAACCTATAGTTACTCAATGTTCCCTCTATGTACCTTCTAATAACATGTGTTTTGCTATCTCTAGTAACACTAATAACCTAGCTCTTATAGAAAGCATCAGTAGAAGTATCAAAGTCACCCATATTACTTTAAATGGAGTGAACCATTAAATAGTCCCACAGATCATGGTAGTCCCTCAAGAAATGATTGGTTTAATCAGCACTATAAAAGTGGAGTGGCTATATCACAACCCACTAGGGCCTCCCATATTGCCTAAAATAATGAGCAAGTATATAGAAAGAAGCCAATGATAGGCTTATTAGAGGTACATAATCGGTATAACTCCCAATTAAAACATGCTCAAGTTTCCACCAACTGCATATCAAGTAGACATGTTCATTTGTAATTGAGGATAGCTAGGATGTTGCCTCATAGACCGAACCAAAGCATTAGAGGACACGTTAAGAAAGATAATGATTGGGCCATATGTCCTTATTTTCCTAAGGAAACTTTGGCTATCAGTTGTAACTTCTCTTATAACTATACTTGAAAATATAAAGAAAAAAGGAAAAGAAGAAAAGACTATTATATTAGAAAACCCAAACGGGAAAAATAGGCAAGCTCATTGATGTGAAAAATCGGAAGGGTGCATTAGGCAAAAATTAGATCAGTCCACTATAAGGAAAACCTTGAAATAGGCCCTTTAGGCAAAAAAAATTATAACCTAAGCTAAAATGCAAAAAAAAAAAAGAAAGAAAAAAAAACTTGCAAGAGCAGAGCACTCCTATGAAAAAAAGACATTAATCCATACCTTAACATGTCTAGACTTTTCAAAGTTTCTTGTAGTATCAAGGGAAATGTATGTGCCCTATGTGTATCCCATCATGGACTTAAAACACCTTATAGTCACAATAAGGCTCATCCGATATGTTGACCAAGTACAACACCAACACTATCAAGGTATTAACTCCTGTCCAAATTGAAGAAAGGCCATTCCCCTAGTTAAAGGCATACATGACTGCCTTTAAAGACACTATTTCTACACTTGGTACTAAAGTATAAATGAAGGAAGGGGAAATATTAATGCCTAAAACACCTCCATAGGATAGTTGTGACCTAAAAGAGACAGACAATACAAAATTGGGTTTGGGAAAAAAGACACCATAATGGCAATAAATTCCTCATGCAGCAAGCACAACTCTTAATGTGAGAAGTAAAAGACATAGAGAAAGGGGCCTGAAAAGCTAAGGGTGACCTATAAGAGATTCTCAGCCTTACTCTTTTCAAAAATTTAATCCTTGCAATTTTTTTAAGGAGGTGTTTTTCTTATTTTTTTAGCATTAATGAGCTTATTAAAATGAATTTGGAAAGGAAAGGCCATCACAAAAGCTAAGACGAGAGAAAATTTTGTGAAAAATGCATGAGATCACTCAAACAAGGCTGTGATTTATACTGAGTTCAATTGTCCAATTGGATAAATCAAATGATTCAATTGGCTGAACACCTTTTGGTCTAAAACAAATAAGAATTATTCGAGCCTTGACAAGATTCTTTTAGGAGAAACATATAATAATTTGGAAGTATGAAGTAAATAACAGGTCAACTTGTTCAATTAGATATTGGGCCATTTAAACAGATGAACTCTTTATGGACCAATTATTTCTATGTGTTTGAGGTCATGATGTATTGATTACTCCATAGGCAGCAAATAAAATAAAAACATTTACCATAAATAGGGAAATTATACCTAATATTGTACTAGAAAAGAAAAAAGGAAGGAAAAATAAACATCAAAATAAAAGTATTGTACTAGGATTCACCGACACAATGGTACTAAAACATGAATAAAACTTAAAAATATTTTTCTCCATTTTAAATAGCCTATCATTGCCGACCCTAGTCCTCTTCCTTCTTGGCCATCTCCTTATCTGACTTAGTGAGTGCAATCCTATGAGCGGCCTTCAACTCCCTTAGCTTCTTCTACAGCTACATGGAGAACTCCTCCTCCTCGTATAGATAACTCTATCAAGAAACATAACAAGAAGATTAGAAACCAACTTACATCAACATGTATCACATTTCATGTATGCACAGTAAAGTAGTTAGGACTTACCTCAAGGTCCTAAGAGATTGAGAGGCATAATTTCCTAGTCTCCTTAACCACTCTGTAAACTTACTCCATATCTCATATACATAAAAAAAAACAAATAAATACCATAAATGATGTTTTAAGAACTAACACGCAAGAAATAAAATCAAAAGACACAAAAAGAAAAATCGTAATAGCATGGTGTTGGAAGGATCAAATGTGATTTCTAAGGCCAACTCAATCTCTACCTAAACCAACCTAATCACATACTCATGGTCTTAAAAGGTGATATTATTCCATAAATCACCAGTCAAATGATTGATGACCTTATCGTCTAAGTCAATCAACTCAGCACTAAGAGTAAAGGCAACACCAACTGCGGCATATAAGGGGTAGGGTCTCTTTCCTCACACAAGCCATGAAGCATTAGTAGCGACTGAGGGGGTAATAGGAGGAACTAGTAAAGCTTGCTAGGAGGAGCCCTACAAAGTAAAAGTGAAGTATCAAAACTATTACAGGCATAAGTCCATAAAAAAATTACAAAATAGATAGAAAGCTTACATGACCAAGGCTCAAATACAAAGACATGATACGCAATAAGGTCATTTATACCCATGTGTTGTAGTCCCCCCCTATAGTGAGGAAGTCATTAATAAGGTACCTGATCAAATGCTCTGCAATGTTTTTATTCTCCATCTTAGATGGCTTAACATATCCCTAGTGACAATAGCTTTAATATCTTATAAGCAATTGTGCCCTTCTCTTAGTGATTAACACACTCCTGAAAGTACTAGATGTACTTATCTAGAAATGCCATCAAGCACTAAGTATGAGTCCACTCCATGGCATAAGTTAGTACATCAATCAGAGGGTTTGCCTTTTAGTCAGGTCCCACTGAGCCAAATTATTGTGAGAAAGAAAGAAAAAACAAAACAAAAATCAGGTAAGTCTCTAAGATCCTCCAAGTTATTTGTATATACTAATAAGAGTCTTGGTTCATTATAGGCACTTACACCAGCCCAAGTGTGGGAGTTGACTACTGATTGAAGGTGATCAAACTCTTAGTGAAGGGGAGGCCAAGTCTAGTGTGCTAGAGCTAGCATGGTCATAATCACAATAGTGTCACTAAGTCAAGGTAGGATATTAAACTCATAGCCCTAATCTACAAAGTTAAACAACTAGCCAAAAAAAAACAAAACAACAAACAATAGAAGAAAAGAAAAGAAAAATTAAAGGCAAAAGGAGAAAAGCACTTACTAGCATTGCCATGACCAACCCTTAGAAGTATAGAGTGCCTCAAATAAAGGAGTCAAATGAATGGTATAGGAATGGCAGCCCTGAGGTCCCCAAATCCTATTGTGAGACTTGCTCCAGGTGCCTCAGGTTAGGTAGGAATGTCATACAGAACATGTAAACCAAGTTCGTGAACAAGGTGGTTCTAAAAGGATAAAAACAAAAGGCATGAGCAAAGTGGTCTCCTTTTGGAACACAACTGGCCCAATGATCTTACATGGCCAATAACTAAATTGTGCCACCAAACTCTCACAAGAAGGGGAATCCTAACATAAGATTCACATAATTATTCCACTTCTGGGCAGAACGATGCATTAGAGCCCCATTGTACTCTAAGGGCAACCCTAACATGGAATGTCGAGCAAGTAGTAAAAGTTAAATGGCATAATGGTCATCTTTGTTGAAGCAAATTGGAAGGTGTGGGTAGTGTTCATCCATCTTTCAACTATGACGCAGATAGTGTCCATCCATCTCTCAACCATGATGCAAACTACCAGCAGGTCTTGTCTTTTGTTGTCATTTTTGAGTTGGCTATCAACTAAAGGGCCCAAACTAGTGCAAAAAAGTCTTTTGACATTCTATCGAATAAATGTTTAAGATAGCTAGACTTTAACATTCATTCAATATAATGTCAAGAATATCCAATCAAATGAATGTTCATACCACAGTTCTAGAAATGACAAAAATAAAATGAAAAAGAAACCAAGAGCTTGTCACATAAATGCTCATTCGGGCAGTGATACACTAGGATTTTTCTTTCAAACAAAATTTCAAACCTTACACAACATGCCTCTCTTGCATTGCTTAATTAGTGACTCAAACCTATCTCCTCTCATGACTCATTTGCAACTATAAGTAAAGCCGGCAATGCAAGTGGTTGATTTGAGATTGTCATTATCAAAAAAGTTTTTGGATGAGTGCAAAGAGTTTAGGAATAGAGAAAATTGGGGGAGAAAATAAATAAGATAAAGGGATTCAAAATTCAAAAGAAGAAGTGGGCAGTTATGGCTTTTAAGAGCCAAAATATCTGCTACAAACTCATTAGTTCATCCAATTGGATAATAGTGATGTCATCCATTCGGATGATACCCTTATGTCCGTCCGGATGATGCACGTTCTATCCTATTGCATAAGGCTTCATTTGATTGCCCTTTAACACTTTTATTTAGAAGTGGATCAAGGAGGCCATCCATGCCCCTCTTAGGCACCTTAATCAGCATTTTTAAGCCTATATGAGTCCACCCAGCCCCACATTCACATCCTCATTACCCATAACCCATTTCCCATTTTAACATACCCTGTCTGCTCAACTTTTCACACTGACTCTCCATCTTGGTTATCCTTACCACATCACTAACACTTCTAACTTTAGCCCTAAAATCCAAGCTTCTGCCAATGCTAAGGGCAAGCTAATAAGCTTTTTATGAACCTTTCCATTATGAGTAGCAATCTCTGTAACCTCTCGTGATAAAAGCCAATGGCTACTCAGATATAAGATTTAGATCCAAATCATACAAAATCCTAATACAGCCTCAAATCTTCACTTAATAGCATGACTATAAATTTCAAGGTGCACCTACCAAGTAGCAGGAGCTCTTCAAATCACCAACACAACCTTAAGGCTTTTATTTCTACTTTTAAAAGCATAATTACAAAAGCCGACTCAAGTTGCACCTACTGAGTAAAGGGAGCTCTCATAATCATCAAGACAACCTTAGGGCTTTTCTTTTCACTTTTAAAAGAATGACTATAAAAGTCAAATCAAGTCACACCTACCAAGTAGAGAAAGATCTTAGAATAATTAACACAACCTCAAGGCTTCCCTTTTCACTCTTAAGAGCATAACCACAAAAGCCAACTCATGTCGAACCTATCAAGTAGAAAGAGCTCTCAAAATTGACCTAGGGCACAAACATATGTCTCTTATTTCTCTAAACTTTGATGATGACCTACACACACATCTGTAGCACACATCAAAGTGGGGGTAACTATAGACACCACTAAAAAGACTCTGTAGTTCGGGAGGAAATCTAATAATGAGGCCACTAAAATCAAAATTTGTTTGCATAGATTCTTGGATGGGAATGAAAAGTAGAAAACCGTAATGTATTATCAGATGAGATATGGTCTGAATCTAATTAGATGAAGCCTAAATACCTAAAAATTGAAACCTTATTGAAGTGAGTTATTTGTGAACCTAAAATCCAATCGGATGAGAGCTCATCTGGATAAATGAGTCCTTTCATATAAGCAAATAAACTTTCAAACACCAGGACAAGACATGTATTATCCTCATTGAACCATCTGGAGGTATGGTTCTACCTAACCCCTAATCCATTAAAATGGCAATTTTTAGCCCTGAATGAGGTATTCTAAAAATTATTGTACACCAACAAAGAAAAAACATCATTAAGGGATAAAAATTGAAAAAATAGAGAGTGGGGAGAAAAAAATACTTACACTTTCCCACAATCCAAAAATCTCATTCAAGCCCTTAACCTAAGTTTTCATCTAAGGATCTTTCAAATGAAAGGTGTGTTTAGGTATTCCTTAAGGACTACTCCTTCGTCCCTTGTCTTTGCATTTTTAGTCCCATTTTCTATATTCTTGGTGTGTGCTTTGTGAATTTGTATTCTTTTATTTCATTCCCTTTCTCTAAATCCTTATATCTTGTTTATTTCTCCTTTTTTGTGTGGTTCTTTACTGTTTTGCTAAAGAATAGGAGTTGATGATCAATCGAGCAGCTTGGGACACTTTAAAACCCCAAAATAGGATCTAGTTTAGGTTCTTTGTCTAGGATTAAGACCCAGATTCATTAAGATAGATAACCCAGTTCATTTCATCAGATGAATGATCTTCATTTATAAAGTTGATTTTTTACTTGCTGAAAATCTAAGTTGTTTCATTCTACTAGAAGGGCAAAGTCTAAGTCTGGTTGGATTAACTTGTATAAGATTAAATATAAGCATCTCTTAAAGAAAAGGCATTCTTTTTGAAATTTTGAAAGGTTTTTTTCTAATCATTTTGGGCGAACATCAAATAGGATGAAAGTTTGTCTGATTGGATATAAATCCCTTGTCCTAAAATAAAGTTTGCACTTTTTTGTTCGGTTACTTTTGACACTTTTCATCTTCTCCGCTTTAGACCTAAGAGTCATCCAGTCAGATAAAACTACATCTAATCAGGTCTTGGATACCTTAAATAATGGAAATGCATACCTTCCCCATTCACTTATGTTTTTTCATAGTGACATATTGCATGTTATATTTGACCGGATGTATTTTAATTCAATCGAATGTTTTTTCTAACCAATTCTATTTTCATGAGTTCTTGTTCATTTCCTGCATATGATGTTAACTAGGTTTTGAAGCACTGCCCAAGTAGGATGAGAGGCCAATGGATTACGTTTATCATAGTGATCCTTTGATTTTTCTTATTATGTTTTGTTTTAGATTGATGTAAATGTTAGATTGATTCATGAGCTATATTAATTTTCATTTTCTATTTTAAACTTTCCCAATATTATTCCATTAATGGTGTAATAGGTAGATAACTGGTTCTAATTACAATTAAAAAGGAAAATGATCATGAAAAGAGTTTTATAAAAAATAAGAACCTAAGTGCACAAAAATAAAATTTTAAACACCAAATTCCCCAATTACCTAAAATTGTTTTAATTTGGTAAAAATATTTTATGAATAAAAGTTTTAAATAAGGCATTTTGAGGACTAAATTCTTATAATCCCAAAGTTGTTCATACATTGAGAAAATAAAGGTTTTAATTCATAAAAAGTATTTTGGAACTAAAGTTTCATTATTCAAATAAAATATTTTCAGGACTAGGGTCCTTTACTTAATAAATTGGCCTGATTTCTTGTATGTTGTAGTATTTTAGCATTTATGAAATATGTATAAATGTATGTCTCTTTCTTGATGTTCAATAAAATGTAAATTATTATTGATAGGTGAATGTGTTCATTTTATTTTCTCTTATGACCTTGCATACTTAGAGATTTCATAAAAATTAAGACCAAAGGGATAAAAATCAATATCAACTAATAGGTATGAATAAGAGGAAATTGATGGACCTGGAATCTTTTTTTTTTTTTTTTTTTTACTTCCTAGCCTGACCACCTAGTTGATGACTTGCACTGATCGTAAGGTAAATCACCTTGTGGAGGGTGCTCGATCTCTCGGTTTTTGATTGATTGAGTTGTTTGAACATGCCTTCTCAAGGCCCTTTAGGCTGTTCTTAGCTCAATCCCAATCAAGGTAACTCCACTACTTTTATTTGTATAAGTTATATATTAATTATGATATTGGTACATTTCCAGTAATGAAGTAAGAACAGTTGTCAAACATTTCATCCTATTCTAACAAGACAGCTATAGGATTAACAAGTTAATTACAAAAGAAATAATATGAGTACATTCATAATTGGAGGTAAACACAGATCCAAAATTAAAAAAAAAAAATTGCTACTAATTATCTCAGCAAAATGCTATAAACAGCAATAGCTTTATTGTTAACACTTTAAAGGGACTTGTGCACCTTTAGAGTTTAACTTGCGTACATTCACATGACTTGAATAAAAATTATAACATATAAAAACACCTTTAATAAAATACCAACTTTTATTCGTGAATGAAATATTTCAGGTGCAAAACACATGGTAACAAGAATTTATATATAAAAAAAAAATCCCTATTTCTTAAATCTGATGGACTTCACTAAATCAACACACGATAAAAGTTTTAGTTCTAATTTATTCTATCTTGGCTAAAATTTTCCATTTAGCAGTAGGGTTAACATATTTGATAATCAGCTTTAAACAACATTTTCATTCACTCAATATAAGCAATTCAAGATAGAAATTTTTGAGTTTAACAGTTGTAAAAAAATATCATAGGTAGCTATTAGAATTTCAACAGTAATTAACAATATATATTAGCAAAGAAAAATCATTTCATCTCAAGAATTTTTTTTCAAAAAACATTTGCTGACACTGTAGCAATAAAGCTTCAAGTTGTTTTAAACAATGATTACTAAAATTTTCTTTGTTGAGAAAATTTATTTTTCAACCACAATTCCCTCAAGAGCAGCAAACACAATGACTTATTAATGATTCCCAGGTTAACTCATCTAAATAGCAAAAAAAAATGATATATGAAAGTAAGATCTACAAAATTAAAAAAAAAAAAAATATTGCTGCGCATCAGCAGTTATCGTAACCTATTTCTAGTAGAAAATGTACAATTTAAACCCCACCATTTTAGCAGCACATCACATCACAGCAAACCCATCTATTTGGTCGACTATCTACTGCATTATAGTAACAATCAAAGTTGTCAGTTCAGCAGTTATTACCCTCTTTTGTCAGTTATTTCTATAGCATACCAAAAGAGAAGTAGTGCACTAAATTAATGCAAACGTCCTACTGCATTACAATGGCAATCAAAGATGCTTTTATAGCAGCATTACCCTCCTATTTTTAAACTAGCAGATCATTGCTATTAGCCCTGTGCAAAACCGAACCGAAACCGAAAACCGAACCGAAATTTTGACATTTCGGTCCATTTGGTTCGGTTTTTTCGGTTTTCGGTTCAATCGGTTCGGTTCT
>CANXYI011943023.1:0-11843 GCA_948208565.1 Hura crepitans
CCATAATCCCTTAAAGATATTCCAAGTGACAAAATGAAGAAAGGAGGTCCAAAAAGTGAAAAATGAGCACTTGATGAATAGTGCTCTTTTAGTGAGTAAGTTGGTTTTTCTTTGATTTTTTATTTTTCTTCCATAGTATGAAGTATGGTGATATTAAGGGAAGAAACAAATTTCAATTTAAAGCTCTGTGGAATTTTGTAGAATTTTTCATAGTGGAAGCCCTAATATGGAATTCTTGAAAAGGATGGTTCAAGGCAATTCTGGAGTAGCTTCAGAATTATAGAGAGTCTGCTGTAAGTGAATTTATCTGAAACATATTATATATGTTAAGAAAAAATGGAATTGAAGGTGGGTGTGTGTGTGTCTATGGAAGTTGGAGTTTCATGTGTGTGCATGTATGTGAGTATGTGAAATGTGTGTTAAAATGTGTAAATTGATGATTTAGGATGATAGGGATGTGAATTAGATGTGGATTGGATGTGTAGGTATGTGTTGCATGCATGACTATGTGTATGTCATGTATGTAATGGCATGAGTGAGTATGTATGGTTGGTTAGCATGTGAGAGTAGGATGGTTATGATGTATGACATGTGAGGGTTATGACATGGTATGATTATTTGCAGAATTAATAAGATATGAAACATGAATGATATATGTAGTGGGAAGAGCAAGAAAGCATGAAAGATGGAATGGGAAAAATGGAAAATATTGCATAAGAATATTTAATTCAATTAAGACATGTTAGTTAGTATTTTTAAATGCAAATGACGATTTTGTATGGTAAATTAGAGGTAAAGATTGGATGGGGTAGTGTAATTTAGGATATAATAGATTGAGGTGATGGAAAAGAAATTAGGTTGTTAAATTAATGGGAAAAAGGGATACCAAATGAATAATAGTCTCTATGTGAAAAATGACCCATAACTGTTTAGGTTTACGAGGACTTGTAACTATCAGAACAAATATGACTAGATGAAATAAATTAAAATATGTGTCTTTTTAGTTTGGTTATAGCTAGAATAAATATTTAATAGAGGAAGAATAATTAATTTGGCTAAATTAGAACCATAATGGAATACAGAGCTGATAAATGACTAGAAAGCGAAAGGGATAAATAATGAAAAAATATGGAGAAATTATTAATGTACAATAAGCTATGCATAAAGTCTAGGAAACTAAACTTGAAGTATAAGTGACTTGAGGACATAAGAAGAGAGTATAACTAATAAAGATTCAAGGAGTTAAACTGTGATAGATCTCATAAGGAAGCCATAATAGATATCGTGCAAATTATCAAACTGTGTAGGAAATAAGTATTATTAAATAGCAATAACGAAGTAAAATCACTAAATTAGGGAACTATGTTATGATACATATATGCAAGAATTATGTAAAATAAAATACATGGAATAATTCATTAAGGCTTATGGAAATGAGGTAAGATTCCTTATGAAATGAGTTGTAAGACAATTATATAAAGTGGATGATTAAAGTGAAATGGAAAAAAATGAATATACGATTGCTTGAGAAAATTAAAAAGATATTCACTGGAAATTAATGGACAAAGGAAATAAGAATGATTCTGAAAAATGATATATTGTTATGGATAAATTGAATAAGGAATTTAATTACTGTAAATGAGAAGTGAAAGGGGAAATTTGACAATTTATGGTTGTTCATACACTGGATAGGTTGACCGGTCAAATAGGGATTAGCAGTTGCTAGGTAGTCGGTCCTTTGAGGCCCACTGCCATGTATTAATTGTGGCGGGTGTAGCTGCCAAGGTTCTATGAGGAGCCTCTACACTATAGGTTATTATTATGGATATAGGGAGTGATCTATAGATAGGTCCCTGAGTATCCACCATTGGTTTTGTATAGACACCAAGGTCCATAATGTAAGCCATGGTACAATTCTGCTTCTTGTTCGGTTCTCGGACTATAAGGGTTTGTGTAGCAGCCAAGGCCAAAAATAGGGGCCACTGCATATTGTGATCCCATTATCCAGTGGTTGGGAGTTCTTCTTGAACCTGTGGGGATAAATAATAAATAAAGGAATTTGAATAGACTCAATCTGATAGTAATGAGAAATATAAGGCATAAATTATCATGATTGAAATAATTTATGAGTAAATATACTAAGATTAAAAAACAGTTGTAAAGGCAGAAATAAAATAAACTTATGTGAACTTAAGAAGATCCCCTAAAGGAATAAAAGACTAAGGAAATGGTAACTGAATAGGAAATTTGATTAAAGAGATAAGTTATAGGAGAAATTAGTTAATATACTAAAAAATAGCAAAATGTGTATGTATAACAAATGAACCGAATTAAATAATAGGAACAAAATAGAAAAGGATATATATAGGTGGTGGAGCAATACTAGTTTAGTAATTAAAACATGGTCAGAACACATAACTTGAAGAAATGATAATATGACTCCCTTGACGAATAATCACATATGAGAGCCTAAGAAAAGGACTAGGAAATTTTTAACAACTACTAGTAATAAGTTCTTGTGTGCTTGCATGCAATAGTTAGTACATGGTATGTTTGGTTAAATTCACCACTGAGTGTATACTCAACATATTAGGTTTTCAATGTGTAGGTGGTAGATTTGGGAAGATGTGAAGCAAATAATTAGTAGTGTAACCAATGACTGTCCAAGTATGATATTATGTGATTGGATTACGTGGTATGAATGAGTAGAGGCACTCTTGCATATTAGAGTGAGTAAATGGGGTGGTAAGATACTAGAATTGTTAGCACTGTAACCTAATATAGTAATAAATGAGTTTGCAGCTATAATAACAGACTAGACTAATATTTAGCTAAAGGATCAAGCATGTGAGTGTTATATGCCTGGCAGAATCACTTCAGACCATAAGGAATGTTAAAGGAAATTTTTATACTAAGTAAGGAATGATTAGGTAAAAGTTAAATGAAAGGCCCCTGGAAAAATCCAAGGATGGGTGACCTCACGGGAAGTAGCACACTTTGCCTATTTTCTTCAGGAATGGGCAGAGGGTGTTAAAATCCTAGACAATGGCACTCATGTATACTAGGCCTAAAAATCCCTAGACCTTCTCTAATACCACCAAATGTAACACCCCCTACCTACTCCTAAAGGAACAAGACAAGGATTGCCACTTCCTACTGGTCACCCATCCTTAGATTTCTATAAACCTCACTCATTTAACACTTATGACATAATCTATTTTATTTATCCACCTAGGTAATTTCATTAATATTTCCATTTAACCTCCTTATACTGACTATTTTAATCTAATAAAAATATATTATATGCCTATTGTCCATTTGACATAAACATTAGCAGCATAACGGCTACCTGAGTAATAAACCCCAAAATATGTACCTTAAAAAAACATCTATAATCATATTCTACTTATTGACCATCTCCTAGACCCTTCTAATGCCCTAACACCATATATCATCACACAACATTTCACAAACATCAACACATAGGGCCTCGGGCCCACAGTAATCAGAAAAGATAGATAATTATATCATCCCACATATTCGGTAATACATCAATCACATAATTTACATACATTCAATATTTAGTCTAACTAAGCCCAACCCCATATCTATACATGAGTGCCATACTATAACATCATAAAAAGTATAGAAATAATACCCTCAAAATATCTATATGCTACACTGCAAAATGACACTAAGGCTAGATAGCTACACTACCAACAACATGCGTATCATAACACTGATACACTGAGTATATAACTCATTTAGTGAATTTAATGCAATAAAAACATGTCATGCATATATACATGCAATAAATAGATTATAGGTCATAATGCAATATTTAAAAGCCATTTTGTAAAATAATATGAATTTATCCATGTAGCTTATTATTTACATTTTTGGTGTCATGTCATTGTTAATTTTCCAAGTTTGCATTCCATGTTTATTATCTGTATTAAATATCCCCAATTTCTTACTATCATTAACTTTAGTGTTCATTTTTATTTTCGAACATGTACTAGATAGATGACACTTTAAGGTATTGGATAAAGAGGGAATCCAAGCTATGTAGTGGCCTATATTTTAGACCTTAGTAGCTACACCTACCTAATGCAGTGGCCCCATTTTGAAACCACCATGGCTACACCCACATAGTGCAATAGCCTATCTCAAGACCTCGGTAGCTACACCTACCTATGTAATGCAGTGGTCCATATCTCTAACGACCATGGCTACACCCATATAGTGCATTGGCCTATATTGAGACCTCGGCAGCTACACCTGCCATTATAATAATCTAAATAATAATCCTAAAGGCACATTATCTCTGGTAGCTGTTAATCCTTAGTTAATCGATCAACCCATCGAGTGGGTGTCTAACTGTTAGGCTAGCTCTATTAATTATTATTATTTAGGTATAAGTCATTTGATCCACTTACATTCTTGTTTACATTTCATAATTATGCTACATTCTTATGCCTATGTCATTACATAGTTACAAGTCATTTTACGAGAATGGCACTATTCATTTAGTTAATTTTCACTATTCGTTTGGTCATTTCCCCATATTTCACATGTTATACTTCCTCACAATTTATACCATATCACTTCTCATAATGTCGACATTTCATCCATCATGGGATGTTTCCATAATCACCATAACTCTCTTACTATATACTAATACTTATATTCATTAAGTTTTATATTCCTTTACATACCACACATGCCATTATTTTCTCCCATTATGTACATTTTTCATTTACATTACTACTTTTATACTATGCCATAAACCAGCATATTAATTACATATCCATTATCATATTTCCATACCTCACATTTCATGGCATGTATATATTATCCATCACATTTTACATCATTTCACCTAATCATCATGTACCATACATGCATCCATATGCCATGACACACATGAATACCATTCGACCATATGCTCATCATGCACATACATATGTTTATCTCATCCAAATGACATACATATAATTATTTTACCATTATTTATACATGATGGCATGCTTAATTTAACTAAACATGCACACACATACACATTTCAACACTTCCTTACACGTGTTTAAGTACACAAACATTCATCATGGCATGTAATCATGGCATTAAATTCATATACCTAGGGTAACTTTACACCTTTCTTCACCACTTTATTACCTTAGAACCCTTGGTTCTTCACTATTTCTTCTCTTACCTACATATATAACCTAGAATTTAGAAAATTCATATAAAATCCTACAAAGCTCTAAATTGAAATCTCCAAATATGGTTTTTCTTAGAATTATCAAGGCTATTTAAGACAAAAATAAAAACTAAGAAAAGAACACTTACGCCTAAAAATGTCACTATTCACTCCTTATTCATATCTTCCATTTAAGACTTTATTTTATAGTTTTCTCACTTGGAAGATGTTTTAGGGATTATAGAGGTATTTTTCCATATAAATTTTATAGAGATTGGTGGAGAATTGTGGTTAGAAATTGAAAAAAATGGTGAGGGATTTTTCTTAGTGGGTGGCGTCTATTTTGGTGGAGTGAAGAGGTTGAAGATAGCTTTTTGTCACACATGTTGCCATCCCATATGTGTGAAGGCTTATACATTAAGTGGTGGCATGGTTAGATAATGACATGTGGTGATTTAATGGCCTAAATAATCTTGATTTCATCTTGAACTTCGGATAATTTTAAAAATTCATCTTTACTTCTAAAACTAATTGCTTTTGTTCCAAAAATCCTCAAAATGCCTACTTAGGGTCTCGTAAAATTTTAGGCCCAAACTCTTAATGGCAAGTAGGTGTACTATTCGCTTATTATAATAAGAAATTTCAAAAAAAAAATATCAAACATCACCAATGAATCAGTGGAATTTTTAACATTTAGGGTATGATATTTTCAAATTTGTCCAAGCATATCCCGAGTCATTCTTGGTACAAGCTCATTTAAAGTTACTATTCACTTATTTACTACCTAAAATGAATTATTGATTTTGTTAAATTTTTAAATTATTTCATTTTTCTTATTTTCTAACCTGTCAAAGTTTTATGACTAGTACATAACCGTTCTAGCCATACAAAGGTATCTTAGCTTCCTAAGATCCCTATTTAAGCCTCTAGGGTATTATTCATGAAACATCAATTTACGGGCATTACGCATACCTTGATATATGAAAGAATATGTTTTTTGTTATACCATATCTCATATGGTGTAACATCAACCTACTTTGATGGAACTCTATTCTAAATATAAACAGTAGTTTCCAATGCATCCCCAGAAGGACTTAGGTAAGTCTACAAGACTTATCATAGATCGAACCATATCTAATAGAGTTCAATTTCTCCTTTTAGACATAGCATTGTGTTGAGGTTTATATAGAGTAGTCCATTAAGATAATATACCATTATCTCTCATATAACCCTAGAATTATTAACTTAAGTATTCACCCCCTCGATCATATTGAAGAATTTTAATACTCTTGAAAAGTTGTTTGTCAACGTCATTTTTGTATTCTTTAAACTTTTCAAAAGCTTTAGACTTGTACATCATCAAATACAAATGCCCATATCATGATTGATCATCAATAAAGGTAATGAAGTATAAGAAACCTCTATGTGTATGTGTTGTCATTAGACTACATAAATCTATATGTATGAGTTCCAATAACTCACTTCCTCGCTCACCTTTTCCTAAAAAAAGGTTATTTTATCATCTTGCTTAATAAACAAGACTAACATGTAACATATAATTCATAATCAAATGATCCTAAAGCTATTTTCCTTGTTTAACTTAGTCATGTGTTCTCATTTATATGGCCAAGGTGACAATGCCATAGAAAAGATGGCATCAGGTTATCTCTCTTGGATCTCTGGGTACTAATGTTTCGCACTTCTTTATCTTTATCCAAAATATAAATTCCATTACATATTGTACCTGAACAATAAAGCACATTATTCAAGTAAATAGAATAACCTTTGTTCTTAGTAATGGAAATATCAAAACCTTGTTCAACAAGACAAGAAATGGAAATAATGTTTCTAAATAAAGAAGGAACATAATAGCAATTATCTAAAATTAATACAAGTCCAGAAGGTAAAATAAGATGATATGATCCTACAGCTAATGCAACAACTCTTGCTCTATTTGCTATACCCAGGTCCACATCTACCTTTTCTACTTTTTTACTACTCCTTAGTCCATGCATAGAAGAAACTAAGTGAGAACCACAGCTGGTGTCCAATACCCATGTTTCGTTATCAATGGTAGTATTAGTATTAATTTTAATCACATTAATACTTAAAGTTGAAGCAACTCCTTAATTCTCCTTCTCACGAGGCTCTAAGTAGGCCTTGTAGTTGCACTTTGAATGCCTAGATTTTCTGTAATGGAAGCACGTGTCTTTTGTGGTAGTCTTCTTTCCAATAGCCGAAAGGTAATAACAACTTGCTTTCCTTTCTTATTGCCAATCCCATCTTGCATACTAGTTATCTTTTTCTTATTCTTCTTTTTCTTCTTATCCATAAAAGAAGATGAACTGACAACCATGGCCACCTTAGAAGACTATTTTTGAATTGCATCTTCAGCAATTTTGAGCATATTGATTAGCTTAGGAATTGTAGATGTGATCTTGTTCATTTGATAATTAAGCATAAAACTTACATAACTATTTAGAAAACTTTGCAGGATTAAGTTTATACTTAAGTTTGCAACCATCACAAAACCTAGAGTTGCCAAATGCTCTATGTACCCATTCATCTTTAGCCCATGCTGGGTGGTTAAAGTTCCCTCTACCATTCTACAGTGGAATAAGGCTTTTGAGATCTTATATCTCTCATTCCTACTTTATTCCTCAAATAACTCTTTAAGGAGAAGCAAAATTGTAGAAGCATTCATATGCTAATGCTCTTTTTATAGCTTAGGAGACATGGATGCTAGCATAATGCATGAAGCAACATTTATGTCCTCTATGTTCTTCAGATATTCCTTCTGCACATCAACAAAAGCATCATCAGTAGGGATAGTGGGTACTTGCTTCTCAATTACATAGGTTAACTTTTCATTCCTCAAAATAATTTTAAGGTTTCTAAGCCAATCTATGTAATTAGAACTAGTAAGCTTATTGGACTCAAGTATGGATCCCAAATTTAAATTAGAAGACATTATGATGGTGATGTTGCATGTGAAAATGAAAGCATGTTAGAGTATGGGCATGTGTATGTATGTAACAATTTTAAGGTCTTTAAAAATTGGATATTGCTCCCACTATTTTATTACGAATCAACAACCCTCACTGATTGATCTGGCAAAGCCCATTGGAAGCTTTCTTAGTGGGTCAGTATCCATTTTGGTTAAGGTTAAAGCCTTAAGTATGTTCAACCAACCTAACCATTAACTAAATGGCAAGTGTAACACCCTTATCGGATCCCTAAAAACTCCCAATAATAGGTGTACTTCCACTCTAGACACCTATTTATCCATCATATATCAACATTCATAGGCCTCTAGCCCCATATTCAGTTTCAATATAAAATTTAAGTCACTGATCACACAAGTGTTCATTTATTTAAGCCAACATTGTTTATACAAATTTATAATTTACATAGATTACAAAACCACAGTAGCTTCTAAGCATACTAGACACATAATCTACAACTATTACTTGAGTGCCATTACATAGAGTAAATCAAATAAAATCCTCTCCCTCGCTAGTTCTACTACTAAACTACACTCAGCTCAAGGTTGTCCTACTATTCTTGTCTACTTGTGCACCAAAACATTGGTACACTAAGTATAAAACTCAATGGTGAATTTAATTAAATAAAAGTATGTCTCACCTACTACATACAAGTAGTTTAATATATGCATATTATAAGTTCATGCACATGAAAAGTCAAATAGTAATATATCTTTCTTTGCATTTAATAATCTATTATTATAATCTTTTAGTACTTTAATTACCTCTAAGACACTGCACTTATTTTATCAGGTGGTTCAAATAGCTATTTAACTCCTATGTTTAGATTAATGGGGCATAGCCACTAATAAAATTATGTAAATTATATATTTTCCTTCCAATGTATTTCCTAGACACAACTGTATGTCTATGTTACTCTCAATTAATTATTTCCTTTGGCTTACTTACATTTACTTTACTTATATTCAAGACATCATATTCATCCAACTAGTTGATCAATTAAAAGTAACAATGTTCAAACTTATACTTAGGCCCCATTAGGTAGACTACACTTTAATACACTAGATCTAGAGGGAATAACTAGTGCAGTGGTCCTTATTTTGGACTTATGCCACTGCATCAGCCTGAGTGCCATAATAGAGATCAGTCGTAGCCTCTCTAGACGAAAATATTGTGTGACATAATTGAGATCAGCCCTTAGGCCACCCCAGCCACAAATAATCATGTATAACTGGGTGACATTATGGAGATCAGTCCGTAAACCTCTCCAGCCACCAAATAGTCTCAAAGTCTAGGTGACATAATAGAGATTAGTTTGTAGACCTCTCTAGCCACCAACAAATGATCTCAAGAACTAGGTGACATAATGGAGATCAGTCCATAGACCTCTCCAGTCACCAAATAACTAGCAGCTGCTAAACCCTAAGTTGACCGGTTAACCCATCCATTGGCTGTCTACTAATGAGCCATTAATCCTCATCTCATGTCCATTCGTTTACTTACCATCCGTTTATAATATTCTTGACTTGAAAATAAATAGTTGTCAACTTTGTTTGATAGTCAACTCTTATCCCAAATAGTTATGAGCCAGTTGTTTAAATTTTCCATTCAATTTTAGTTTATTACTAATCATCACATAATAATATTTAAAAGTGGTTAATAGTTAGATATAAATTTATTTTAATAGTTAAAAATATAAATTTATTTTAATAGTTAAAAATTAACCTGAATAGCTACACGTCATATTCGGGTCTTGTCGGATAATTTTAAGTCTAACTTAAATTTAATTCATAAATATGTTCGGGGCTATTTATTTAATATTACAGCTTCTTACGTATCAACTTTATGATTAATGTTTTAATTCAATCTAGAATACTCCTTTTCATAAGACAGTTATAGGTCGCATCTCAGGCACTTATCACTATCATAGGCTCGTAGCCATTAATATTACTATCATGTTTATAGGCCTATAGCCATTATATTCTAGGCATTCCTTCATGCCATGTGTCATGTTAATAGTTAGCCCTCATAGGCTCAATGTCTTAATTTCATATTGTCATAGGCACGAAGCCAATATTCTTATTATTACCATTAGAGGCCCGTAGCCATCACATGTTAATCATTTTCCTTTGACTTATTTCATTCTAAATAATCAACCATTATGGCTCAAGTTCATATCAAATTATAGTCTCAACTAGCTCTGGAAGGAGCTTTACATGTCATGTAAATTAAACTACAAAAGGGGCTTATAATGTAGGTACTAATTTGTGCCATTTTGACTCACATCTTTAAGCTACATTTTTAACTTCCTTTTTAAGGCATTTAATACATTTTCCCTTCTTTTGACTATGACCATTATTTTCTTTTCTATTACTTTTCTATTTACAAGCCATATTTCTTTTTGAATTAAGTTGGTTTATTACATTCATAATATAAAATTAAAACTCTTTAAAGTATGTTGTCCTCATGCACTAATATTGGCTTACATACTTATATCCATAAAAAAAACCCTCTTGGCTCTTTTATTTTTATTACCTAAGGTATCCATTTCCTATGGGTTGTTATGCTCCCTTGGTATGAAATATTAACTTAGTGTACAAGCAATTATTCAAAAGCAATAATCATCTAAAGGCGATTTACTTATTGTCAAATTGTTCCTACTTGACATATTATAACATTTCATCTCCATACTTAAGTCACCCTTTTATTTTAATTCCATTATTCTTTTGGGTAAATTATTTAAACCCTTAACAACATAGAATTACACTTGTTTTAATACCATTATTCCCATGCTCTAGCATTTTTATATATATATTATCTATATTTTTTTAAGTCTACATTCCAATAATTTGGCCCAAATAACTTATATACCAATCATGCACATCTCAATTACTTTATCACAAAAACACTTTATTTCTCACATGCCATCAAGTTATCTCCTATATCCCCTTGTAACCTTACCAACACCTTCTCATGGCTATCTTAGTCAAGTTCCTCCCATGTATTGGTAGAGGTTAATAATGTAGAACTAAACTTGTCTTAATACCTTCACGATTCATATAACTCTCACCATTTGCACTATACACATAAATAATCACCATTTAAGTTCCATAGTCCTAGCAATTTCACCATAGTTCACTCATACCATCTTTACTATTTCATGCCACCCTTATGCCTTACATGCCAATGATTACCATATATTGCCCTTAAGTTCATGGCATACACATATCCATATACATATACCAAGTCACCATAAAGGAAATGTCCTTCACACAATAAAGTCTCTAGCAGCCCCTCACGCCACACCAACTAAAATTTCCTACTCCCATACATAAGTCATCCTCTTATTTTAATTCCATTATTTTCTTGGGTAGATTATTTATTCCCTTAGCAACATAGAATTATACTTGTTTTAATTCCATTATTCCCATGCTCTAGCATTTATATATATATTATCTGTATTTTGTTAAGTCTATATTTCAATAGTTTAGCCCAAATAACTTATATACCAATCATGCATAGCTCAATTACTTTATCACATAAATACCTTATTTCTCACATGCCATCAAGTTGTCACCTATATCTCCTTGTAACATTGCCAACACCTTCTCATGGCTATCTTAGTCAAGTTACTC
>CANXYI011943042.1:0-16821 GCA_948208565.1 Hura crepitans
TTTATATTTAGAAAAGTGTCCCAGTATAGTCGTTATATTGCTAAATTTTCGACACGAATATTTTTCAAATATGGACAGTAACTAGTTTTTAAAAATTTTTTGTAAACTCGTATTTTTTATAAGATAAATATTTTGTCAGGAATGTTTTAAATGGGTTAACATGATAAGAGTTTGATAACGCATTTGCGTGCGCATTCCTTAGTCGGATTTAGTGTCCGA
Organism: Hura crepitans; assembly: GCA_948208565.1. Lineage (NCBI taxonomy): Eukaryota > Viridiplantae > Streptophyta > Magnoliopsida > Malpighiales > Euphorbiaceae > Hura > Hura crepitans. Next base: position 220 of record CANXYI011943042.1, read on the forward strand.
ACTATGTAAGGGGTATCACATTAATTTTTAAAAAAATTTTTATTAAAAAATTTTGCATGCATACCCTATAAAAATAATTATATTAATAATCCATATTGTATAAAAATAATAAAATCACAAGTAAGATAATTAAACGAGTTAATCCAAATGTATCACACAAAAGGTCAAACTTGTTTGAATCTGGTCATAAACAAATCAATGATGAGTTAAATCATATTTGAGTCAATTTTTTTCATGTCAAATAGAAAGAATTCACAAGTTAGCTCAATTTTTGCCATATCTAATTTAATGCTTAATTGCTTAATTTACAAATATCACAATTTATAATAAATTTGTGAATATACATATATTTACTAGTAAATTGTATACATGTATTGTACGTAATTTACTTTTTTTAATTAAGCTATCTCTAATATAGATACACACATTCACATGCTCTCACAAATAATTTATAACCTTAATCCAATCTAATATAAAAATAACAATTACAAAAATTTCACCTTTGACAAAAGAATTTTTTACTGATTAAGTTTTAAAAGTATCTTATGACACATTTAATACATATACATGTGAAAAATGATTAACTAAGGGCATACTATAACTGCTAGCTCAAATACTGTTTTTTGATCCAAATGTTACGGTACATGCACAACGATGCAATGAGCAAACTATATATATGTATATGAGAAGTAATTAGATCGTATTATAACCATTAAATTAGATAATTTTTTTTGACTCAACGGTAATAATGCACGCACATCAATACAATGCATGCACAAAGAAATCCAAAACTAACAAATATTTTTTGGTCTCAGATCCTTTACTCCCATCGCCAAAGATATTTGCAAGAAATTCCAAGCGAATAGCAATCAGTCTAAAAAAGTTTTGAGGATGAATACACATTCTAGCAATGGGCCGCTAAATTTAGCAACGGTTTACTTCCTTCAGTAAGTTTTTTTTTATAATTCATTTGGTATCTTAATTTTATTAGACTGATTAATCTGTATTCGCGTCGGACATACTCATAAAGGAGCAACGCACTACCTTCTAACTCTTTGAAGTTTGTGGGTTGTATGTAGGCCTGTGCAATTGGTCGGTTCGGTTCAAAACGGAACCGAAAATTGAATTTTTAAAATTTTCAGAATCAAACCGAAATTTTTATGGGAACCGAACAAAAAAAATTGATTTTTTTATAGAACCGAATTAAAAAAATCGAATTAACCAAAATTATATATTTTTTTATATATAAAACCCCAAAAACACTATTTTATATCAAAATGACATTGTTTTATATCAAAATGAAGTTGTTTTAATAAGTTCGGTTCTTTCGATTTTTGCCCTCTAAGAATCAAATCGAACCGATTAAATCGAAATTACTGTACCGAACCGAAAAGACCAAATTGTCAAAATTTCAGTTTGATTTTTTATTCCGGTTCGATTTTGCACGGCCACCATTTTCAGCTTTCTGATAAAAATAAAATTATTACACTGGCCATGGATCATTAAATTATAATCATTTTTTTTTATTATAAATGTATTTAATTCACTGATAAGTAACCGAAGTATATATATATACTCGAGTAGCATAGTTTTATTATTTGATTTTAATAAGAATTGAGCTTCAACTTAAGTAAATCGAGTAACAAAGTTTTGTTGAATTTGAAAATTAAAACATCTTTGGTAGTTCATGCTTTATCAAAAACAGACATATGAATTATGGTAAAGTAAAAAAAAAAAATTCTCAAATTTAGAGCTGTCAGCCTAAAATGTAAAAAGTTCTTTCTTCAAAATAATAATAATAATAATAATAAAAGTTCTGAATTATGGTGTACATACAATTTACAAATATTATTATGTATAATTTTTTTCTTTTTGTTTTTAAATAATGGATTTATGATTTGGAAAATTTGAGAGCAGAAAACCTGTAAACTAGGTCTCCAATTGCTTATAGAATCTAGTATTTAAAACTTTTTTGTAGATAATATTAATATATCCAGTAAATTGTAGGATGAATTTAGGGATGGAATCATAAATAGATATTATAAATAAGTTACATTAATTAAATGAGTAGTTATCAATTTAACGGATTATAAATGAATTGATCATATATAAATCATGTGGTGTATCACTATTTTCTTTCTTTTTTTTATTTGAACTTATTTCATTAAATGTAAAAAGATGTCCATATATGACTTATAAAAATAAATAACTTTATAATTCATATTAAATAAAAATTATAAAATAAAAAATTAGTCAAATAATAAGATTACTTGGATCACTTTATTGATTTAGTACATAGTCATAGATAAATTAAGTCATATTCGAATCAGTTTTTATAAATTTATTAGATTAAATTTATAAATCGAATCAAAATTTTGTCATCTCTATAGTAATAATAATATGTAAAGATAATTATAAATTAGTCTCAATGTATTAAAATGTTAACAATTCAAATTTTAATATACTTTTCATAATAATTAACTTTTTAACATTTAATTTTTTTAACAATTTAACCTCTCAATTAGACTATCTGTTATCTTTAAAAAAAATGTAAATTATTAGCGATGGCAAAAAAATATAAATCGTTATTTATTGTTGCTAACGTTTTAATATTTAAAAAATGACCTATTTTTACTTAATAAACAATTATCATTTCAACTAATTTACAATAAGTAAAATCAAATTTGTACTCAATGCATTTTAATTTTTATTTATCTTTATATTTATTAAAATTATTTTTTTATTTCATTATTTATTATTGATTACTCATAATTAGACCCGTCAATTTCTAATTCTAATCCAAAACTTGACTCAAAGTTGCCCGAAAAAATTAGCTTGGATTTGACCCAAAAAATTTAAAGTTGGATAAGAGTCAACCTAAAATCCGAATAGGTTAATCTAAAATTGGCCCGAATGGATTGGGTCACGTGACAATTTGAATGTTTTTTTATAAATTATTTTTAATTGCTTAATTATTATGATTAAATTATTTTTTTAAAAAATATTAAATTTATCAATTTTATGTCATTTTTCAATTTATAAAGGAGACTTAGTATTGAGATGGTCCAAGACGGATAAAATAAAAAAGTTGATCCATAAAGTAGCCCAAGACAATGCACCAAATGCCTAAAAAAATTAATAAAAAAATAAAAATAAGATTATATTGAAAAAAATAATGAAAATAGGTCGTTAAAATTTAAAATTATCTAATATATAATATAAAAATTATTACACGTAGAAGTAAATATAACATAACATAAAAATTAGAAAATTAAAAAATAGACCATATAAATCTAAAATGCTATAATAAATTATTAAAAAAAATAAGTTAAACAAAAATAAAAAATTATTTAGGTAAGTTGGGCTGAACTTGGATAGTTAATACCTTATTTAAGATTGAAAATACGTAGGGTGAACAAAGTGGACGGACGTTTCTGATTAAATTTAATATAAAAATTTTTTACTATCTTAAATTATATACTTTTCTTTTTTTACAAAAAATAAACGCAATTTATCGCCATTGTCTCTATTTAACACGTTTCCCTTGCGTATTGTCAACTATCTTATCTTAATTATCCCTCAATCATATTGACTTCTCTTTTATTTGGTATTCATCTTTTCCTTTGTCCATCTTTTTTTTTTGTTAATTTTTTTATCAATTTTAATTTTTAATAATAATACTACTTATGCACAATTTTTTAAGAATATTATGTTTTTTTTAAAAGAATAAGTTATTATTTTAAATTTGTATACGCTATGAAATATATTGATATTTAAAAAAATAATATGAAATTAAAATTTAATTTGATAATTTAAAAATTAATGAATATAATTTTATGAAAATAAATTTAATTTAAGAATCCGATTCAAATACAAATTGACTCAATCTCATCCGATCCAATCCGGTATACTCGCAACTCGATTCAGTTCAATTTCTATTTATTCCAATTTGGATGAGTTTAAATAAAAAAAATTATTTAGATTCTATGGAAATCTACTCAAATTCAGTTCTAATAAGGTCTAAGTATTATCACTATCATCATTGTCATTATTTATTACTCGGAGAAATAATTTTATTTATAAAAACAAAGTAAATTTAGAATTAATTATTTTTATTAACTATTTTAATTAATTTTTCACAAAATAGAAATAAAGGGTGAACTTTTCCGATTACTTATTGATTAGCATTATAATACAATAAAGAAAATTGATATAAGAATTAAAAATTAAAATTAGATTAAAGCAATAAATATCTTTTTGATATTGTTAATTCGTTAAAAATAACGAAAAATTTAGTTGATGTCAGAATATTAAAAAAATTAAACGTTAAAAATTTAATTACTATAAATAGAATTATTAATATTTCAATATATTATAATCAATTTATAATCACCTGCCATCTAAGCAAAATTATTTCTTATACTGTATGTGGAACTCAGTTGAAGTGGGGAAAGTAATACGAAATTGAAATTAAGGGCAGAAGGAGCATTGTTTCTGACTCATTCCCACGTGCTTACGTTGACTGAAAACCAACTGCAAAAATATCCCAAGAATTATAGCAAAACAAGTAAAGGAAATGGCAGTTTTTAGATTATTTGAAGCAACATTTACCTAAATACATGTCTACTCCATTGGAATTAATACCTCATTTTGGAATTAATTCAAATTTTATATCACCCCAAAATAACACTAAAAGATGCAAAATAACTCAATGAGTTAGTCACTGGTAATTCTTTTTCTGGGTGAGAACGAAGCATGCCAAAACAATTTAATAATTACGACATAATAATGAAAATACTTAATATAAGATATATGCAGTAGAAATATCTTTTCAATTTAATTAAAAATTTTAAATTCAAATTTTATATGTATATTATTTTTAAATACTTGAGAGTGTCTATTCAGAGTAAATCCGTAATAGGCTCAATATCATAGTTATTAAAATCAGACTGGCCGGTCGGACCGGTTTAACCGGAAGTCGGTAGCTGATCCAGTCCGGTTAAGTATAAAAATGAAAGTGGTAAAAAACCGGAATGACCCGGATTGAACCGAAAAAAAATCCAATTGAACTGTGAACTGAAACCAAGTTGAACCAAAAAATTTACAATTTTAGCTTTTTTTTTTGCATTTTTTACATTATTCTATACCTATATTTTTTTAGTAATTTTTAAGTTATTTTTATAACCTAAAAGTAATTTAAAAATATTAATAATAAAATTTTTCTATTAAATATATTTTAATTGATTAATAATTAGATCATTTAAGTATAATTATTTTAATAAATTTATTTAATTAAAAAATTATATTAAATTTAATATAAATATATTAATTATTTCATTAAATTTTTTCTAAATTTTATCATATAAATAAATTTTAATATCTCAATTTTATAATAAATTATTATATTACCATTATTAAATTTATTTTTATATATATTATTCATTTTATTATTTTTATACATTTTATTTAATATAACATTATCAATATTATGTTATTAAATTTTTTTATAAATAATTTTATTTAAAAAATTCGATTCAATCTGATTTTACAGGTCAAACAGATCAAACTGCGAACTGATTGATCATCCGATCCGATTTTTAATCCGATTATGATAACATTGCTTAATATTCATAAAATTCGAAAACTAATTGTAATATTTTGTGGGAAAAATTATATATCGATCCTGTTGAGAAATTTCCTTTTATTTTTGAGTCACATGACAGCTAAAGCATTATTTAAACTTCAACTCCACTGTGACAAAGCTGTCTCTTTCCCTCTCTACATTACCTAAACACCGGACCTTTTACATGCACTAACCGACATTTTACCGCTGCTTCTTCTTCTTCTTCTTCTTCTCTCCAAACTCTTGATCAAGCGCATCCATGTCCTCCTTTCTCCCCTTTTCCAGGTCTGTTTATTATTATATTACATTCATATTATACAATTATTCATTTATGATTATGCTTATTTCTTTGCCATTGTTTTCATTTATATACTTGTCAACCATCATCAGGTGGCTCCATGGAGGAAGACAAAGTGATGGTGATCAAAGCTACGGCACCGTTTTGGACTCCATAGAGTGTTACGCTTGTTCTCAAGTTGGTGTCCCCGTCTTTCACTCCACCAGCTGTGACAGTAGCACCGCTTATCAACCCCATTGGCAAGCTTCAGCCGGATCCTCTCTTTTCCCCATCCATGCTTCAAACCCGACCCGGACAAGAAAACAAGCTCCATTCGGCTCCATTCTCGACCCACGTAGTCAGTGCGTCCAGTGGTGGAACCGGGTTTTCTTAATTACACGGGGCATTTCTTTGGCCGTTGATCCTCTTTTCTTTTACGCTCTGACTTTATCGATAGGCAAGGGTGGGGCGCCGTGCTTGTATATCGATAATGGGGTGGCAGCCGCTGTCACCGTCGCTCGTAGCAGCCTGGACGCCATGCAGATGTGGCACCTCTGGTTGCAGTTCCGGCTGGCTTACGTGTCAAAGGAGTCTCTTGTTTTTGGGTGTGGAAAACTCGTGTGGGACGCACGTGCCATCGCTTCTCATTATGTCAGGTCTCTTAAAGGTTTCTGGTTGGATGTTCTCGTCGTTCTTCCTCTTCCTCAGGTCGTTTCTATATCACAAAATTCCTTAATTTTTCTTTAATTGCTATTAATTTTTGTTATATTTGAAAGGAAATTGTCTTACCCAAGCTGATTGCAAAACAGTGAAAGTGTGAAACTGCAATAATGAACCGAAAAATTAGTATTTTGCCAGTTTCTTTTTCTAAATTTCTTCTTCTGTGATAAAAACAAAGACCAAAAATGGTTTTGTTTCTATCAAAAATATTTTTCAGTCACTTAAATAATACTAAATTTTTTGGTTTGCAGATGATATTTTGGTTAGTGGTCCCAAATTTGATAATCCAAGAGAAGATTAATGTGGTATTGACAATAATACTGCTAACTTTCTTGTTTCAATTCCTGCCTAAGCTCTACCATAGCTTTTGCTTGATGAGCAGAATGAGAAAGGTCACAGGTTACATTTTTGGCACCATTTGGTGGGGTTTTGGCCTTAACCTTATCGCTTACCTCATTGCCTCTCATGTAATTTAATTACTCTGATTAATTCAATTTTAGCTCCATTTATTCTTCAATTCTTCATTTTGAGTAAAACTCATTTTTGTGCTTTAAAGGTTATTGGAGGGTGCTGGTATGTTCTTGCGACTCGAAGTGTAGTGTCATGTCTCAAGGAACATTGTGAAAGAGAAGGAAAGTGCAAGCCCTCTTTATCATGCTCGAATGGTGTTTGTTATCAGTTTATGTATCCTGAAGATAAATTTGGTAACCCATGTGGTAACAGCACTAAGTTCATTTCAAAACCATTGTGCTTGGATGCTGATGGTCCATTTAATCACGGCATCTATTCAGAGGGACTTCTAGTTGTTACTAGCAATTCTCTTGCCGTCCGGATACTTTATCCCATCTTCTGGGGCTTGTTGAACCTCAGCTCTTTTGGGAATGAATTGGTGCCAACGAGTAACCTGATGGAGGTGATGTTCAGCATATTCATTGTGCTCTGTGGGTTGACTCTCTTCACTTTAATGGTTGGGAATATACAGGTAATGAAGTTTCCCTATTGTTCAAATTGGCATTGAGTTATAGTTGATCAGTATTTGTTACGTATCACATCGGTGTAATATAAAAATTATTGTAATCTTTATAACGGCTCAATGATCAGCTTTAGAATTAGTTTTTGATATGAGTTAGGCTCAAGTCACTTTATATGGTATATTGATTGCAATAGTAGCCGCCTAAAGATGACAATAAATACTCATGCTTCAGGCTTCAGGCTTCAGGCTTCGGGCTCAAATTACTTTATATGGTATATTGATTGCAATGTTAGCCGCCAACAGATGATAATACATACCCATGCTTCAGGCTTCGGCTATGTTTGGCCTTAAGCATGTAGGTTGTGTTAAAGTATCCAACATGATTAAATATAGAAATATGGCGTTCTTTTTATAATGGATCGTGCATTCTCACTTTTTAAATTAGTTTTTGGGTTGCCTTTAAATTAAAATCCCTTTTCTTTACGGTAGCATTGGCGTTTTATAGGTATTTTTGTCAGTGATGTTGGCGAAGAACAAGAACATGCAGCTAAAACGGAGAGACATAGAATGGTGGATGAGTAGAAGGCAATTGCCATCTTATCTGAGGAAAAGGGTGAGAAATTTTGAAAGCCAAAGATGGGCAGTCATGGGAGGAGAAGATGAGATGAAGTGGATGGAAGAATTGCCTGAAGGACTAAGGCGAGACATCAAGCGGTATCTTTGTCTTGATCTCATTAAAAAGGTAACAGAGAGCATTGCCTTAATGAGCTAGCATACCAGATTGTTTATTGCGTTAATGTGTTTCAACTGCAAAATTCTATTGCTCAGGCACCTCTGTTTGACAATTTGGATGATCTTATCCTTGACAACATTTGTGATCGCGTTGAACCTCTTCTCTTCTGTAAAGGCGAAAAGGTACTAAATTGCTTTAAACCCTTTCTGTATTAGTGGTGTTTGATGATCAAATAATCCAACTTGTAAAACAGATAATTAGAGAAGGGGACCCTGTGCCAAGAATGTATTTTATAGTGCGTGGAAAAGTGAAACGTAGCCAAAGGCTAAGCAAAGGAATGCTAGCAACAAGTATTGTTGAAGCAGGAGGATTTATTGGTGATGAATTGCTCTGCTGGTGCCTTCGCCGCCCGTTTATAGACCGGCTTCCGCCTTCGTCTGCAACATTTTCTTGTATTGAATCAACTGAAGCATTTGGTCTTGATGCAGACCATCTTAGATATATCACTGACCACTTCAGATACACATTTGCTAGCCAAAGGCTTAAGCGAACTTTGCGATATTACTCGTCAAATTGGCGAACATGGGCAGCTGTGAACATACAATTTGCTTGGAGGAGATACAGGTTGAGGAGTAGAGGTTTAACGGTTCCTGTTGTTGTAAATGGTGACATTCACCATCTGCTCCGTCGATATGCTGCCATGTTCATGTCTCTCAGGCCTCATGACCACTTTGAATAATTTTTTTTTTTCGTATTTTTCAAACTCAAAAATCTTTGATAAAAAAGAGTGCTCATGTCATGTGCAGATTCTTTCTATACGCAGCATTACGTGCCAAGGATGAAGTGCCTTTCAATCACAGCCTATTAATATTCTTCAATTGTTTATAGGCAACGGGTTTAGCAAGTTACGAAATAATGAATTAAAAATCTTTGGAAAGATGATACTAAATGATCGGGTAATTTGCATTTATAATTATTTAACTTTGTATTATTATTTAAGTGATAATTCATTTTTAATTTATCTTATAAAAATTTGTCAAAGTCTTATAATTACTAGCTAAAAATTATTATGATTTGTTGTAGCAAGTTATATATGAATTAGCTTGCATATTTTGATCTATTTTTACAATTTTTCATTAAATTTTTTATTTAAATTGATATCTCTCTCGTTGTAATTAAAATATTATTGTTAAAATCAAATCAGTTCGACCGAACGGGCTTTTGATGGCAATGTGATTATTGGTATAGTTTGGTTAAATACAGAAACTTCATTTTGACAACAGAGGATTAAACCGTAAATCAAGTTGAATTTTTTTTTTTTTAATTTTGTTTTTTTATTTTTATATTCCAATCAAATTTTTATTTTTGATAAAAAATTTTAAAAAAATAAATTAAAATCAAACCAAGAAACTAGTTCATCGAGGTTAAGATTTTTTTTTTAATTATAATTTTGGTTACGATTTTAATTTTTTAAAAACCGTAGGATAATGGTTAACCTATATATATATATATATATATATATTCAATGAATAAAAAAAATAATATAATTGTCATTGTAATTATGTTTGTGTAATAAGCAATTTATCAATTATGAGTTAATGTTTTTTTTAAAGCATATTTTTTAAACCTAAAATAATAGCATTTTGTTTGATTTCCTTGATGTGGCAAGTATAAAAAATAAAAATAATTAAATTTATTTTAAGAGTTTTTATGAATTATATTACTTATAAATGATATTATTGAGATTTGCTTTTAAATATGTAAACCGAAATTGATTATTAATCTATCTAAATTAATATTAATAAATTAATTTAAATTTTTATAAAATCGAAATTAATAAATTAATTTTAAAAAATAATATCAAAACTAGTTAACCGGTACCTGTCTATTCCTGGTAACAGGAAATGAATCTGGAACCACACCGCGTAGGTGAAACATTAATATGTGGACAACACACGTCGTTAGCCACTGATATAATTACTAGTTACCCAACCAAGAGAAGCCACGTGGACTACACACGTTAACTCGTGTCGCTCACTCATTCGCAGCATTTAATATTTAGACAATATTACAACCCCAAAACAAACAATTTCGTCGATTCTCAGAATCCATCCCAGGTGAGAGGGAGAACGAGATGTAGAGGAGGGTCTCCATTGAATCACTCTTTCTTTTTCTTTTATTTTCATTCTCCCTCGATCAATCAAAGCGTAAAAGGTAAGGTGATTCATTGATGTCGAAAATTCTTAGCTTTATTTCCTTGTTAATTTTATGCAAATCAAGCTTATAGATATATTCATGTCCCCGTAGATCTTAGTTATGGAATTCCATTTTTCATCTGTGCAAAGAAGGGATTACAGTGGGATCGTTTCTTAAAGTTTTCAAATTCTTTTTCTTTTTTATATCTATTTTTTAATATCCGTGGTTTAGATTTAAGAAAAGCTTAAAAGGGAAAAAAGAAGAAAGGTTCGACTTATTCTTTGCTCTTCAAGATTTTATATTTATCAACATCTATGCAATGACTATGCGATTAACTCAAGCAGCAGTTTGAAAATCAGATTTCTTTAATATTAACACGTGCCATATTGGATGCATGATGGTTCTTTAATTGATGAATATGTAATTGAAATTGGGATTTTTTTTCGTTGTTTACTGTTTGCACGTGCTAAAGTTAGGTATGAGTGGCTTTAAGCTTATTCCTGGTTTTGTCGCCAGTGGGTACGGCAGCAATTTTGTTGGTATTGTTATATATGCAATTGTCTATTGACCTTGTTGTATTTATCTAATTACTGGCTTGGAACATTAATGATACATACTGCTCATCTGTGCTTGCTGGCTTGTGTTTGTCCGCTGAGTCTTAAACTTCAGTCTATAGTCCGGTGGATATTTTCATATAGACATTTGCAAATTGCATTTCTCTGTATTGACAGCATTTATATCTGCATTTGATTGTATTCATTTAATATCTTAGCTTGTTGTTTCTGTGTCTTACTTCGCATGTCATTGGCAAATCTTCTGAGGGTATAGCTTGTGGAGATGAATTTAGGTGACTTGAAATCAAGCTTTGAAAAGTAGCATGTTTAAACAAATGATCTGTTTCAGTTCTATTCTTAGTGGTGAATATCCCTAGCCATTTTGAATCAGTGCCATATGTCTCTTTCGTTTTTGGGTTGCTAGCATTCATATACTTGCAAAGACTCCATCATGAGGTCAATGTGCTTTCTCATTTTGACTATTATCAGTCAATTGATTAATTCTCCATTTATTAATTGAACGAGTCCTCCACTGTTGCTAGAATTTAATACACAAGCCGTTTGGCATTATAATGCATCATTCTGACATATTATTGTCGAATATAGGAAACAAAATAAATTTGGTTTCTTTAGTTATAAGGAAATCATCTTGATTCTCCTTTTCTACATTTATTTTCCTTCCTGGTGCATTGCTTTGTAAAATTGTAAATGGAGCTAATTTTAGCGAAGGGAGACAGCTCATGTTATTGATGCCCATTCGCAGGTTAAGTTTCTCCTGTCATAGCATGTGATATTGTTTAGGTAAATCACTTCTCTTTGCTATCAAAATGTGGAGTTTTGCATCCAATTATGTAGCTGGAAATGTTGGTATGAACAGAACTCCGAAGCTAACTCAAGCTGCATCAGAATGCTCTGATGATGAGGCATCTTCAGTTGTGAGCAGAGAAGAAGGGCTTGAGTGCCCAATATGCTGGGAATCCTTCAACATTGTGGAAAATGTGCCTTATGTTTTATGGTGTGGCCATACCCTTTGTAAAAATTGCATTTTAGGACTTCAATGGGCTGTTGTGAAATTCCCCACATTACCTATTCAATTGCCCCTCTTTATTTCCTGTCCATGGTGCAATTGCTTATCCTTCCGCCTTGTCTATAGAGGCAACTTGAAGTTTCCTTGCAAGAATTACTTTCTACTCTGGATGGTTGAGAGCAAGAATGATGATGGACATAAATGTCAGAATAGCTACTACGAAGATAATCCACCTCTCTTGTCATCCCACAGCAATGCAACTCCAGGTAATCAGTTGAGTCGTGGTAACATGAGGAGGGGACATCAGCAAGAGTCATCAACAGCAAACCACGATTATAACCATGGAGATTCTTTCCTCAATCTGGGAAGAATACATTCTTCTGTTCATCAGTCACTGATTTTCTTTGTTCATTTGACAGCCAAGTTTCCTTTGGTTATAATATTCCTTTTGATCATCTTATATGCCATACCTGCTAGTGCAGCCATTCTAGCTCTGTACATTCTTATCACTGTTCTATTTGCTCTCCCTTCATTTCTAATACTGTATTTTGCTTATCCTAGTTTGGATTGGCTTGTCAGAGAAATTGTCACTTGATATGCAATCAGTCCGTGAACTTTGTAAATAGAAGTCGGGACCTAGAAATTGCTGTCTTTTATACAGATGGGCTGAACTTTTGTAATTTGACGACTTTCCTGTTTCAAGGCTGCCTCAATTCTCTGTCTTCCAGGTTGCACACTCTATAGCTTCAGGTTCAGAAGCACGTTAGCTGCAGGTTTTGTGGATTTTGCTTGGTTCAAGGCTGTGTATACATGGGATTTATTGGTGGCAAGGGAGGGCCAAAATGTGGAACCCCCGGTTTTTGCAAACTAGCAAAGCTATTGTAAGCATACAAGGTGTCAGAGTAAGGGCTATTACCTAAGCTCGACTTCTTTGTATGGAGACCCATGTTCAATCGTGTGTAATTTTTTTTTTTTTCCGAGTATATTGATGGGTTTCAACATTCAGAACTAGTTATAGCTATAATACTATTTTGATATGATAACTATATACTTTGTCAATGGACCGATTACTTTTGTGTTATGTTTATAAAGGGTCATTTTGGGATTTGATATTTTAATCTGTTGAGGTTGCTGTGCAGAAAATCCTTAGCAGGATTTGCATTCCACGGAAGCCTGGAATCCTGATGTGTGTTTTCTGGCAATCTCATGGAGTTTCGAAAAGTACACGTGCATACGAGTTGTACTCCAAAATTACATTGTAATTTACAGTATTCCAGTGGGGGAGCATAATCTGCACCATGCTTGTTGATCTATTTCATTTTCAATTACATAGCTGAGCCACGATTCTATCACCTTCAAGCTCAATAAGGAGGCAGAAATTTTCAATAATTGCATAAATGAAATGTTATCAGTTGCATAATAAATACTAACGAATCCTGAATCTTGTGGATTGTGTACCTTTATTCCTTCTGATATAGGAAGTAGAATCAGTGTAAAGTGATTCTGATCAAGAGCTCTTGTTTTGTGAATTAAGGTCCAGAAGTTGCGTCGGGGATTCGTGATTTCTAGGAAGTTCAATCATATTCTTTCTCTCTATCGCTATTGTTCCACATCATTTACAGACCACAAATAAGTTCCCTGAAGAAATCCCTGTAGGAAAATCCAACAGAGACAGAAGTCCACGTGTAACAAACACAACCTAGAAAGTTGGTTGTCTGATATTATGCCCAGCCACTCACTTTAAACTCCTTCATTTACAATGAAAACTTAGTAACGGTTTTTAAAAATAATGGCAGCCATTACCATTTCTTCTGCAAAATCCACAATTTTGCAGAACCCAATCTCCTTAAATGAACCAAATTCCAGTCTTCTGGGCGGCTCCCTGAAGGGTACTTCATTACCACTGAAACCCAGAAATAAAAGAAGAGTTAACGTTAGTTTGGTGGTGTCTGCAGCCAGCAATACACCCGCCACAACTACCACGAATAGCTCAACTGGTGGTAGATTTTATCTTAATTTTACAGGATTTCCTTTCCCTCTTGGTCCTTTCCTCAATCGACGCACTATAAGGACTGAGGTCAGTATTTCTTTTTCTTTTCTCCCTTTTTTTTTTCCAAATTGGCCTGAAAGTTAAATAATTGTGATCTTTAGTTCTGCTTGGGTTTGTTCTTTGTGTAAGGACTGGTTTTCCTTGTGTTCGTACAGAGTTTTCAGCTTTCATTCTTTAATTGCCATTTTTTCGCATTAATCTGGTAGTTTTCCGCGTGATACCTGAGTTTCAAGTTGGTGTTTTTGGATGTTATGTTCATGAGTTTACATTAATGTTGTTGAAATGCGGTCTGCTGTGTAAATGAGGTGAAATAACGTTCTGATTGGTATTTTTGTTGTCTGCAAGTCATTTATTGTTATAATTTATTTTGTATTATCTGGCAAAACCTGCAGATTCAATTGGGCAGTTGAAGTAAAACTTTGCAATTGGGGTGAGATTCCTAACGAGGAATGAGAACTGCCCATTTGCTTTTCGTCAATGAAAACTGGAATATAATGGAATGAGATTTTCTGAAAACCAATTCTTGAACTGGATATAAATGTGGATTTCAGAAAAGCTAAATACTTAACATATCTGTGATTCTTGATCTTTAATTAAGCCTAAGGATAAGGCTGTCAGTATATCAACTGAATAAAGAAGAATATTTTGTGCATATTTGATTTCCACATGATGGAATGTGTTGTTAGATGGTAAGACAAATTGTCAGTTACTCAGTAAGAAAACAAAGTATAATATTTTAAGTGAATTGGAAAAAAAAAGTATTGTCAGTGGTATGTTTCTATATTTTGTAAGGCAATGGAAACTGTTGCTAGAAGTTTTATGTTCAGTTGATAAAGTTTTCTCCTTTTTCCCTACTGACATCCTTGATAGGCTGTTAAAGGATGTATATGGCTATTCGAGCAAGAGCAAGCATTAGGCTTCAGCAGTGTCTCAACAAACATTCGAATGATAGTCATCAAACTCAAATCCGGAGGATTATGGGTCCATGCACCTATTGCTCCAACCAAGGAGTGTATTCAGGTTTTATCTTCTAACCCAATTTCACTAAATAGCCATTTAGCCGTTCTGAGATTAATTGTACCCGTCTTCTAAAATTAGATTACTTGTTCTTCTACATATATTTTTTTCCCTTATTAAATTCAAGGTCTGAAAGATATTTCCGCGATTCTGTTTGTAATATCATACTTCTTATTGGGGGGGTTATCTTACTTTCCGCGATTCTGTTTGTAATATCATACTTCTTATTGGGGGGGTTATCTTACTTAATTTGGCTAAGAATGACTATTGATAGAAACACCGGCCAATATAGAAAAGCTGATTATTTGGTATCGACAATTTTCTTCTATGTCAGATTTCTATATTGTGTTCGCCCTTCCATATCATATCAGGTCTTCTGCTCAAACTTGGGCACTGCTAACCCTTTTATCCTTCTTGCCAGCTCGTGAAAGAATTGGGGGCTCCGGTAGAGTACATTGTTCTGCCTACATTCGCTTATGAGCACAAAATTTTTGTTGGTCCATTTTCAAGGAAGTTTCCGCGAGCCCAAATATGGGTGGCCCCAAGGCAATGGAGTTGGCCATTGAATCTGCCGCTTGAATTTTTTGGGATTTTTCGTGCCAGAACCTTGAAAGATGAGGATTTGTCAACACCATGGGCTGATGAGATAGAACAAAAAGTTCTAAGCTCACCAGAAGTCGGTAATGCAAATTTACTTGCATTATAGCTAATTCTTCATTTAGAGGAACAATGATACTAAAACAAAAAATCATCTGGATTAATTCAGGGATTGGACCATATGTAGAGGTTGCTTTCTATCATAAGCGTTCAAGAAGTCTACTGGTAACAGATGCTGTAATATTTGTTCCAAGAAAGCCACCTGAATGCATTAGCAAGGAATCCTTGTTAGCATCAGCGAAAAATGGTTTGGCTGTAAAAATTCTGAGTAAAGGAAAGGAAGTCCCTGAGGAACCAGTTGTGGACAACCAGATGAACCGTCAAAAAGGTCGGTCCTCTAGTTCCAATTCCTTTAATGAACTGAGTTTAATATTGATGCAATTTGAAAAAAAAAATGTTTTGCATCTGATGCAGGGTGGGAAAGAATGGTTCTCCAGATCCTGTTTCTCGGCCCATCCAATCTGTTGGAGCCTAATGCTAGTTTTGCTCAAATGTCACAGAAGTTGATTGTTTCCCCTATTGTGAAGACTCTTGTCTTCAGCAAAGTTCCTGAAAAGGTAAAGAATTAATTCTTGAAATATCTTTTAATTTTGGTTCAAGTCGTTAAACGAGCCAAAAACAATCAGATTCACCAGATTTGGACCCTAAGCTATCGTATGACCCGGTAAATGGTTGGAGTGGAAGGCGTATATTGAGTTATTTGAATTTATCAGTTTCCTTAGTACATTGATTCAGTGGTGACTGAATTGAAATTATTCTGAATCATTCTGAATTT
>CANXYI011943058.1:0-10390 GCA_948208565.1 Hura crepitans
CATTGCCCATCATATTCCCCACATACATATGACATAACACTACACACATATACACACCTTCTCGACCAAACAAGAACCACACCCTTCCACCAATTCCTTTCATTAATTTAACATACAAATAATCTAATTCATATACAATCAACATAAAAAATAAACTCAATTCATAATTCTACACACATTACACACTATAACCACAACTTCCATACACCATTTCCACATAAATCACATTTAAAAGGAACATGTTATGCCTCAAATACATCAAAATCACATACTTATATTTGAATTAGAGTTTTTCCTATACTTTAGTAACTTCAATTTCCTTATTGAACATCACTTCTACCTTAGCCTACATTAGACACACCTTGCTTAGAAAAATCATGAAAAATTCGATAGGCCTCCAATTGAAAATCTAAAATTATAGATAACCTTAGAATGATGAAATCCCCTTGGAAGAAAAACAAAAAGTGGAAAAGAACACTTACACTAGGAGTTAAATTTTTTTGCTACCCCTTATATGTACACTTAACCTTTCTTGAATTTTCTTTAATTTTATGGTTGTCTATGGCCTCTCAACTATTCAAAGATTAATTTCTACCTACTTGGAGTGATTTCTGGTGGCATTTTTTTTATTGAAATAGAGCTCAATTTGGGACAAAAATGGTGTTTTTTTAGTGAGGGATTCTACGATTAGCTTTATGGGAGAAAAGAGGAGAAGTGGGTGGTGGGTGGTAAGGTGTCACTTAGTAGCCCTCCCCACTCACAAGCACCTTATATAGTGGGGTTGGGTGGCGACATGTGTCAACTGAGTGCTTCGTAATCTTGATTTTTCTTGAGAACTTTGAGAAATTTAAAAAATTCACTTGGTCCTCAAAAATTTGTCGCGTTAGTTTTAAAAATCCTTAATTAGGCATATTTAGGGGGCCATAAAATCTCGTGTCAAAGTTCCTTCGGTAAGATAGTTAATTAATTCCTTGATTTATATGAAAATTTCAAAATTAATGAAAAATAGCAAATGACCTCAAAAAATTAAAATTCCTTCACTAATTGTCTTAAGGGAATTATTGACCTTTAGGGTATAACATTTTTAGGTCTGTCCTAACATGTCCTAGGTCATTACTGGCCTAAGTCCATCTGATCCTACAACCCACTAGGTTATGGCCTAAAATAATTTATTAGTTCTACTAAATGGTTAAATTAAGTATTTTTCATCATTTTATGACTAGTCAGAGTTATATAACCAGTACGCCTAGTCTCAATCCTCATGAAGGTGACCCATCACTTCGAGAAGCCTTTTCGAGCCTCAAAGGTTCTATTCACAGAGCCTTAACCAGCAGGCATCACAATTCTTCCCCTCTTAAGAAATTTTGTCCTTAAAATTACCTAGTGTGAATAGGTGTGGATATTGAGCCTTCATCTACTCCTTAAGTTCCCGTATAATTTCTTCTATATTATGATGCCTCTAGAGCACTTTCATTAGTGGGATGTCTTTACTTCTCAACTACTTCACTTCTTTAGCTAAAATCTACACTAGTTCTTTTTTGTAGCTCAAATCTAGATGTACTTCAATGTCTGTTAATAGAACCACATGTGAAAGATCTAATCTGTACTACCTGAGCATTGAAAAGTGAAACATATCATAAATCAATTACAGCTCAAGTGGCAAGGCTAGTCTATATGCTAAAAGTCCTAAAATTTATGTGATTTTGTATGGGCCAATAAAACTCTAAGCTTCCCCTTTTAATAAATTTGAGTATATTCTTCTATGGGGATACCTTTATAAACACTTTTTCACCTAATGTATATTCAATATCCCTTCATTTTAGGTTAGTATAAGATTTATGTCTGTCAGTTGTAGTTTTCAGTCTTTCTCTGAAGACCTTAACTTTATCCTTTACATCTCTGACAAAATCAATACTTGAAATCATGCTTTGCCCAAGTTCACTTTAACACATAGGAGTCCTACACCTTCTACCATAAAAATTTTCATAAGGTGCCATGCCTAAACTAGCTTGATAATTGTTATTGTATGCAAATTTAGCTAAGGACAAGTATTTGTGTAAGCTACCATTAAATTCAATGGCATAGTTGCATAACATATCTTTTAGCACTTGTATTACCCTCTCTAACTATCTGTCTATCTGAGGGTCAAAGGCTATACTATAGGTTAGTCTAGTACTTAGTGTTTTATGTAGTTTCTTCTAGAACCTGGTAGTTAAATAATGGTCTCTATAAAAAAATGTTAACCATTGGCACTCCATGCAGTCGCATAATCTCATATATGTACAACTTAGCAAATTTCTTAAGAGAATAATCCATTCTAATAGGGATAAAGTGTGTTGTCTTGGTCAGTCTATCTATAATCACTCGCACAACATCACATTTCTTTTTGGTTATAGGCAATCCCATTACATAGTCCATTGTAACCTTTTGCCACTTCCATTTGGTATTGCTAGAGGATGCAACAATCAAGAAGGAACTTGATGCTCAGGTTTTACCTGCTAGCATGTCAGACATCTAGCCATGTATTCTACTACATCTCTCTTTATCCCTAACCACTAATAATAAGGCTTCAAGTTTAAATACATCTACTGCCAGGGTGCATAGAATAAGGAGCCTTATGTGTTTCCTTTAGTATTTGTAACCTCAAGTCATTGGTATTAGGTACACATAACCTACCATGGTAATATAGATATTCATTTTCACTTAACTCAAACCCTGTGGCCTTCCCCTCTTTAACTTTGCCTATAATATTCATCAATTGTCCATCTTTTCCCTGTGCCTCTTTTATCTA
The DNA here is from genome assembly GCA_948208565.1 of Hura crepitans. Classification (NCBI taxonomy): domain Eukaryota; kingdom Viridiplantae; phylum Streptophyta; class Magnoliopsida; order Malpighiales; family Euphorbiaceae; genus Hura; species Hura crepitans. The sequence goes on from CANXYI011943058.1 coordinate 2,792, forward strand.
CTATTTAAAGTTTGGTTTAATCTATAATTCTACTATGATAGCATCTTTCTCTATGTAGCTTAGTCTATGCTACCATGAACTTTCTACTCAATGCATCTACAATGACATTTGCTTTCTCTGGATGATAGTTCATTAAATAATCATAATCTTTTATTAATTACAACCATCTTTTTTGTCTTAAGTTTAACTCTTTCTATGTAAAGAGGTATTTCAAACTCTTGCAATCTATGTAAATGTAACATTTCTTACCATACAGATATTGCCTCCAAATCAAGGTAAAAACAACAGCAACTAGCTCCAAGTCATGATTGGGGTCATTCTTCTCATGTGGTTTCAACTATCTTGAGCTATAAGATACAACTTTTCCTTCCTACATTAGCACACAACCTAGTCCATTAATTATGGCATCACTATATACAACAAAGTCCTTACCCTTTTCAGGTTGAATTAAGATAGAAGCTTCTATCAGCATCTTTTTTAGCTTGTCAAAACATTCTTGGCATTTTGCATCCCATTCAAATCTCACATTCTTTCTAATCAACTTTATCATAGGTGCTACAATCATTGAGAACCCTTTCACAAACCTTCTATAATACCAAGCTAATCCCAAAAAAACTCTGTACTGACATTTCTTGGGGGTTCCCATTTTAACACTACTTTAAACTTATTTGGATCAACTTTGATACCTTATACTGACATTATATGGCCTAGAAAAGCCACTTTATTCAGCTAGAATTCACACATAGTCAACTTGGCATACAATTGTTTCTCTCTTAGAGTCTATAACATAACTCAGAGGTGCTATTCATATTCTTCTTTGGTTTTGGAGTACTCCAAAAGATCATCAATGAACACTACCATAAACTAATCAAGGTATGGTTGAAATACCCTATTCATAGGTCTATAAAAGCTATTAGAGCATTATTAAGTTCAAATGACATCACTAAGAACTTATAATGCTAGTATCTAGTCCTAAAAGCAGTTTTAGGAATGTTAACTTCATTGATCATCAATTGATGGTACCCTAATCTCAAATCAATCTTAGAAAAGACTCTAACACTTAGAAGCTAATCAAAAAGATAATTTATTTTAGGTAGAGGATTTTTATTCTTCACTATCATTTTATTTAGCCATCTATAATTAATACACAATTAAAGCAACCCATCTTTCTTCTTTACAAATAACATTAGTGCTCCCTAGGGAGAAGTACTAGGTCTGATAAAACCTTTAACTAATATATCTTACAATTGCACTATTAGTTCTTTCAACTAAATAAGTCCTATTCTATAAGGAGTGATGGATATAAGAGTTGTACCAGGATACACCTTAATTTCAAAGTGAAGTTCTTTTTAAGGAGACAACCTTAGCAACTCATCAAGAAACACATCAAGGAACTCAAAAACTATAGGAATCTATTTGAGGCTAGGTGTGGAAGTACTAGTGTCAATGACATGTCCAAGGTAGGCTTCACACCTTTTATAGATGAGTTTTCTTACTGTAACAGCTGAGATGATATTAATCAAAATGGTTCTCTCACCTACAACTGTCACTTCTTGTCTTTATACAGTTTGGAGGGTCCGTTTCTTATATTTACAATCAACTATAACCTGGTGTTCAGGTAGCCAACACATTCTTATGATAACATCAAATTCATGGAAAAGTAGTCCAATCAGATTAGCAGGAAATAATTGTTTATGAATTACTAATAAATAGTATTTGTATACTTTGTTCATAGTCAAATTGTCCTATGGGATTACTAACTAGATATCAAAGTCTACATTTTCTAATTATAGTCCTCTATCATGTGCTTGTGTAGTGCATATGTAAGAATGAGTAGATCCTAGATCTATTGATGCAAAAACTAGAACATGAAATAAATAAAGAGTACCAGTAATGACATCTAAAGCTCTTGCTTCTTCACGACCCCTATTGCATACTGTCTAGTTGGTGTACGGGTTTTGACCTTTTCCTTGACTACTGCTACTAGGCTGATCACCTCCAGTCTGTCTTGGCACCCTACTTTGCGGTATTGCTAATGCTTAGGTATGGGTACCCTCAATCCATCTCTAAGGAGACTCCATTTTATAATGGCCTCTGAGCCTATAGATAAAACATCCCCCGATCCAAGCTTGTCTACACTGACCCTATTGTCTTCTATTACAAGTGCCATAGATTAAAGGTGTATTTTTGGCCTTTGTTAATGGAGCATTGATAGCTAGTTGTGATAGTCTAGGTCTACATATTAAAGCTTGCCCAAATCTCTGTGATTGAGGTGGTCTATGTGTCTAATAACCTAGATGAGATTAAGTTTCACTTTACCTTTTTTAGCACCTAGGGCTAAATTGGATTGCCGTATAGTGAACTGCCTTTCTCTCTAGAAAACCTCTCTCTTCTCTTGTGCCATTTCCTTCACGTCATATGTAGCTAACACTAGAGTTAAAAAAAACTATGATTTTTGTAGTGGATATATACATTCTCAACTCTACATTAAGGCCTTTTTCAATCCTCTTACATTCTTATTTCTTAGTAGGGATGAATTCCTCTGCTTATCTATAGAGTCTGGTAAAGTCCTTCCCATACTTGAACACTGATCTTTTACCCTATTTCATCTTAAAGAACTCATGTCTCTTCTTATCTTTATAAGATTCAAGTATATACTTCTTTCTGAACTCCTCCTAGAAAAAACCTTAAGTATGGTCAACTAGTGTCTTTCTCTTCTTAAAAGTGTCCTACTAGTTAAATGCCTCTTCTTTCAAAAGAGAAGTAGTGCACTTCAAACTTTCCTTTGATGTGCACTCTAGCTATTTTAGTATCATCAATGCCCTCTCTAGCTAGTATTCTGCTTTTGCAATAATATCTTCTCTAGCTCCCAAGAAATTTATAGCCCCCATTTTTCTTACTATCTCTAGGTATGTCTTTTGTAGTGCAATTAGGGGTAGAGGTGGAGGAACTGGTGCTGGTGCAGTTACTAAAGCTGTTGTAGGAGGTGGAACTGCTATAGTGGTATGTCTTAGCAAATCCACTATCTACTATAACAACACCTAGATACTTATGCTTATGGCTATGTCTAAGGTTTGGCCTATATGCAACATCACTAGGCTTAGGTGTGGCTGCAGCACATACTCCTTGTACAGTGGTAGGAGCATAACTGGCCACTTCCTCTACTCTTTCCTCTAGTGCTTTGTCACTCATTTTACTTAAATAGAAAAATAATCGAACCTATCAGACTCAATAGATTGCAGCATATAAGAATAATCAATTCTTAGACACTGGCACCCATGTAAAATACTAAGGAACATTAAACCTAATACCATGTAATATGACACCCTCTACTAGATTTCCAAAGAAACTTGATAGGTGATGCACTTCCTACCAGGTCACCCATCCTGAACTTTCCCCAGGCCTGCACTTCTTAACACTTATAGAATATTTTATATTTGATCACATATTGCCAAAACCCTCAGTCTACCACTTAGGCATTATTCTCTTAGGTATATTTAATGTTAAAATCCATTTAACGGGCTATTATAAATTCCTCATAAATTTGCACAGCACAATAGCTACCAAGGTGACATTTTGAAATTTTCAACCTATAAAAAGAAACACTTTTATAACCTCAATCACTTCTCCTAACACATTTTAAACCCTTCTAGTCCTCCACTATCATGAACAAAGTGCAGTGGCCCACCTTATAGACCCCAATCACTGCACCGGCCTAGTCTATTAAGTAGACAAATTTAATCATCAAATCATAGTGCTATGGCCCATCATATGGACCCCGACTACTGCACTGGCCTGGTATGATAAACAGATAAATATATAGTAGCTACTAATCCCTAGTTAATTAGTCAACCCATCTAGTAGGTGTCTAAGTAATAGGCCAACAGTCTCCTATTTATTTATTTTTATTACTGGTCATCATTTTTCTAATATTTATATTCTATTGATAAATAATTGTTACTTATTTTTCATAGTCAGATTTTAATTAGACACTTAAAGGTCATTTTATTCTCTAATGAAAAGTTATAGGTCATACTTTCTAAGCTAGTTTCAAGTCACTTTCTTAGGTAATTCTAAGTAAAATTTAAGTACATTCCATACCATTAATTTAGGTCTAATTATGTTCAAATCATAGGTCATTTATAGGTCATGTCCTAATTGGTTATTTTTATGGGACTGTTACGGGTCATTATTCATTTTTAGTCTATTATTATAGGTCCGTGGCTTCTATTTTTTGGCCATTTCCCCATGCCATTTTAACCCATTCAACATGCCATTATAAGCCCAAGATAATGTCATTCATATAATCAAAGTGGTCACAATTTCCTTTAGGATCAAGTACACAAGGTGCTCAAAATTTATGTTTTATTTTATGCCTTTATAGGTTCCATTATATGACATTTTTACCATTTCTTTTTTAAGCCATTTCCTAGCTACATTGCGAAAACACTTTCACCACATTTAATTCTCATACCTTAAGCCACATTCATTCACATATTGATGCCTATTTCATGCCAATACCATGTCACAAATTCCATGCTCCTAATGCCATTCAATTCCTACATGACATTCAACATGCCACACTATACTTAACATGCATAGCATACCGTACCTACCTCTCAACCGAAGCTTGTTTATGGCTATGCACATGCCTTTCCTCATATTTTATCACACATATACATCATGTGCCATTATTCAAGCATACACACATATGCATTTATATCATATCATGCATGCAATAACATTGCACCTTACACATATGGCTTGAGCACACATGCCATGCCATGACACATATATACATGCCTCGATCAAGCCATGATTACATACATACATGCATATATTCATCATGTTCACCACATTCACATCTATTTCTATGCCTAGAATGCCTTTTATACCATAAATAACATAACTACATGACATACACCTTACTTATAAGGCAAGCCACCTTAATAACCCTTTTAGCTATGCCCAAAACCACTAATGATCATCCATTTTCTGAACATATTCACATGTTAAATCATTTAATCCCATGCCATATACATTATTGCCCATCATATCTGCCATATACATATGAGATAACACTACTCACATACGCATATAGCCTCTCAGCCAAACTAGAACCAAACCCTCCACCTATTCTCTTCATCAATTCAACACACAAATAATCTAAATTATATATAATCAACATCAAAATAGGCTCATTTCAAAATTCCACACTCCTTACACACCATAATCACAACTTCCATACAACCTTTCAATAAAATCACATTTCAAATGAACATGGTATGCCTCAAATACATTAAATTGACATACCTATACATGAATTGAGGTCTTGCCTACACATTAGCAACTTTAATTTCCTTATTGAATATCACCTTTACTTTGGCCTACATACAGATACCATGCTTAGAAAAATCAAGAAAAATCTATAAGTTTCCAATTGAAAATGTAAAAACACAATGTAGACACTGGGTTTCAGGGCCTCCTAGGTTCGATTTGCCTAATGATGATAAAAGGGCAAAAAAATCCCAAAAAAGATTTTTTCGTGTCCGAAACGAACATCCCAAAACTTTTTCTAAAAAAAAGGCCATTCTGAGTCAAAAAATGGCCATTTGGACAGTACAACCCGAACGAGCATTCCCGCATGCAGAAGGTTATTTTGGGCAAACCAAAATGGCAATTTTAATATGTCAAAATGGTTGTTTGCTCACAATGTGCATTTCATCCCTAAAAACGACCATTTTAGCCATCCCAAAATGCCCGTTTTCAACACAAAAATGCCCATTTTATGCCTTGGGGGTCCGTGCATAAAAACCAATTGGGTAGTTTTGAACTAAGGTTGGTCAATTTGAGGAGAGAAAATATTCTAGAGAGAGAAATACATGGAAAATACAAAAAATATTATTTTCACACCATATTTTTGGTTTTTTTCAAGATTCAAGTAACGTTTTTCTATTCGAGTCGAGATCTTTCTACTGGCAAATATACCGGTGTGTTGACCGACCCATTTTTCATCTATTTTTCATTTTTCTTTCTGTATTTTATCCATCTATTAGTTAAATGTGGTGAATTATTTTGTGCCATATTTTTGCATTTGTGAGACTATTTATTTTCCTTTAATTTCTGTTTGTGCCTTTATTTTCACTTCGCATCAAAAATATTATTTTTGGTCATTTAGGTTGATTTTATTTTTCTTCTTGCATTATTCATCTACTGGTTAGATGTGGTAATTTATTTGTGCTATATTTTATATTTTTGATACTGTCTATTTTATTTAATTTTTATTTGTCTTCATATATTTGCTTCACATAAAAAATATTATTTTTAGTTGTTTATGCTGATTTTATTTTTTTATTGCATTAACCATCTATCGATTAGATGTGATAATTTATTTGTATTATTGCCACTATTTATTTTTATTTAATTTCTGTCCAATTTGCTATTTTTCATTCACATGCTAATATATTGTTTCTATTATTGTGATGCAAGTAATCTGATTATTTGGGGGCTGATTGTTGTTATTTTTGCCAGTATTTTGGTAGATTGTATTTTAGGTAATTGCCTTGTATTTTATTTTTCATTCGAATTATTTCATTGTATATTCCATGAATACTGTAATAATTAGGAAAATGGTTTTTTACGCTTTCAAAAAAATAACCAAAATATTTCTATTTAATCAATTGGAATTTTATTAATAAAATTGGGTTTTATTTTTCTTAATGAAAGAAACAATAAAATTATTTCCTAAAAATTAACATGTGAGAATGAAAGTTCTCAAATTAAATCTATTACCCGATTTATGTATGACATATCCAATTTCAGTCCTGAAATATTTCATGAACACTGAATTAGGTAGAAAAATGGTTTTACATGGTTAAATAGAAATAATAATCACAATTGTATTTTTACCCAATAAATTGGTGTTTTGTTAATAAAATAAATTCTGATTCTTTCTCATTAAATTTTTAACCATAGCAATTATTTTCTAAAATTGACATTTGAGAACCAAAGTTCTCAAAGCCATTTTTCCAAATAAAAATCATCACAATAAAATTCCTTTTTTCCAAAATTAGTATACGAGAACCAAAATTCTTAAACACATTATCTAATTTTAAATAAAAGTTACCACAATAAAACGTCTTTTCTAAAATTGGCATGAGAGAACTAAAGTTCTCAAAATAATTAATTACCCGATTTCTTGTATGTTATTTTGATTCCAAGCTCCTATTTATTTTTTTGTAAATATATTCTATAACTTCTCCTATGTGAATATGTGATCTACTTTAATTACAAAATATCGCTTCAGAAAAGGAATATTATCATAAATTCATAACGAATTTTTGTATTAATTTGAAGTATAAATAAGAGTAGAGTTCTAAACTGCTCTGGTTTTAGCCCTATAAGGTATTTCTCGACCCTGTCGGGTGGCAACTCCTGCCTTGTAATGTCAAACTCGCACCCCCTAAGCTAATAAAAAAGGGGTGGCCCTAGATTCCTTTAGCTTCCTTCTTGTGTTTCGAGACTTAAGGAGTGAGGCCTAAGGTTAGTTTTTAGCTACTTTAGTTTAATCATTCTTAAGAAAATAAGAGGTCACATGAA
>CANXYI011943122.1:0-10374 GCA_948208565.1 Hura crepitans
TTAGTGCATCATTTTATTTGTGATGTGTTTAGCACATCATTTTATTTACGATATGTAAGTAAAGAGGACTATTGAGGCAAGCCTTGGGACATCGAAACAAGCAAGAGAAGACCACTCTTTTGGTATATTTTGCTATATGTAATTAAGTTATGAGATGTATAGATAGTAAACAGTGCACTCTTATGTTGGATGTATTTAGCCTTAGGCCTAAACCATAGCATGTTGGAATTGTAACTTGTTTATGGTTTTGTGACTATATTTGAAATATTTTAAATTGTTTTATGTTTGATTGATATCTCTTTCTAAGGTTGAGACTATGTTGATGCTGATGATGGTTTAGAGTGATTAGAAGAATCACGAAGATGAATAATTGAATGTGAAAATTTTAGAAGTGTTTTTCTTAATTATAGGTTATTATTCAAAATTTGGGATAGTGCTCGGTACAATTGTTATGTCGCTAAAATTTTGGTATAAGGATTCTGAATTTTTTTAACATGAACTCGATTTTTAAATGTTTTTCAAAACTCATATTTTTATATGTTAATCAAGTATGAGAAAATGTCTTAAATGACTTTGCTCAAGTTGAGATTAGTTAGCATGATATGTGTGCACTCATTAGCCCTATTTGGCTATCGGACTGGGTAAAAGGTGTCACATGACCTATGAGTCTATGATTTTTCTGACCTTTAGTTCTGATGCATGTGCAGCCTATGTGGTTTCAAGGACTAGGTGTTCCACTAATACTTCATTATCCATAGTGTAATTGTTTCTTGATTATAGGCTTAATAAATAGATCTTAATGAATAATAAACATGTTTATATGACATATGACATGATTTAATGATATATGATAATTATGATGCAGCACATACATATTTTATGCCATGTTAGTACATCTATGCATGTCATGTTCAATGTTGTATATCAGGCAAAAAAGTGAATATTTATATTTGATATATTAATGTATAGTGATAAATGGTCTCTTTACACAAGTTATATCGATTACACCACTAAGCTATTGCTTAGCCCATCGTCTATTTTTGCGATGCATAGGTAAAGTGAAAATTTGAGTAGAAGCCTCAAATTGTCAAGTTTCCAATAGAGAAAGATTCTTTCGGTATAATTCGTATCTAAATTTTATGATGTATAGATAAATAGCACTTATATGGGTGAAATTTTTAGGAATAGGGCCTAAACTAGATGAAATTTTAATTTTTGGATTTTGAAGGTTGGTAATTATTTTAAAGTTGATTTTTGGATTGTAATGATTGCATGTTGTGATAAATGTTACATGTTTTGAAATGTGTGTTATCGATGGGTTTGAGGTGATCAAAAAGATCACAGGAGATGTGTATGATAAGGAAACATTTATAGAAGTATTATTTACTATACAGGTTACTATTAATATTTGGTATAGTGTCCTGATACAACCTTTATGTTGCCAAATCTTAAACACAAGGATTTCCAAATATAGAAAGTAACTAGTTTTTTAAAAAAATTTTGTAAACCCATATTTTTATAATATTAACATTTTGTTAAGAGTGATTTAATCATGTTTTAAAATGGGAAAACATGTTATGAGTTCGGATAGCATGGTAATATGTGCATCTCTTAGTTGGGTTCAGCAACTGACTAGCATATAAATAAGTTAAAGTGTCTTATAGTTAGTGGTATTAGAGATCTAATTTAGGCATTCTTAGGAATTATATGAGTGTATTAAGGTTAAGTCTATACATTACATAATTTAAGGTACTGAGGCCTATCATTTGTTCTTATGCCTACTTATATGATGAGTGCACCACATGATGAGGAGGAAGGATATGTTTCCATGTCAGTGGGATAGGAGTCTAATAGAGTTACCTTTGTGTCAAGTAATGTAGCGAGGCAAATATCATAGGTAGCATAAGTTTTGTCAATGTTTTTACAAAAGATGCTACAGCTATTGCTCTACCACCACTAGCACCGTGGTAGCCAAGAGTTCCTTTAGCCTTTTAGAAGGCCTACCTACAATGGGTCAAAATTATGGGAGGAAAGGATTTAAAGGGTGAAGGTGTGATAAAACCTGGAAAAGTAGAGTATTAGTTATACCGCATAGAGAAAATCATGAAATAGATGTGGTGTAAATCAAAAGAAAATGTCATTTGTGCCACATCTTTATTGCAAGAGGAAGAGTCTAAGTGGTGGGATGATTTGACTGAGCATATGATAGAAGAAGAATAAACATGGGATTTCTTCTTGTGTGACTTTCAAAAGAAGTATATCACTGAAGGCAGTGGTTCATAGACCTTAAGCAGGAACAAAAGTCCATAGGAGAGTATGAGAAAGATTTCACCATGCTTAATTGATATGCTAAAGATACCATTTCCACCGAAGTTGATAAGTGTGAGCAATTTGAGAAGGGGTTGCATATGGGCATCAAGTCATAAGTAATTCCTATAAAGATTAAAGACTTCTCCAAGCTGGTATTTGTCTACAAATTTATTAAGGGAGAGCTAAAAGAGAATAGAGAGCTTTATCAAAAGAAGCGGTCTTTTGGTTAGAGGGCTTTTAGTGTAATTTAGAGATTTGATAAAAAGTTTAAAAGAAATCAGTCTAGGGCACCACAACAGACACAAAAATAGGGTCAATCCTAGAAGACAATGCAAGGTAATAAAGGTAAGATTGCATAACAATTTGAAGCTGCCAGTACACTAGTTTCTATAGCCAAGAGTGGTTAGATACCTCAGTGTCAAACTTGCCACAAAAGACACAGAGGAAAGTATTAAAAGCTAAAGCTCAGTGTATCTTTGTGTGTAGTTCACTCGATTATTTTCATAGAGATTCTTCGAAGAGACCTAATACCAAACAAGGATTTGTATGTGTTTCCACTATATGCTAGAAGAGGAATCAGGGAGAGAGAGAGCAGAGGGAGCATAAAGAGATAGTGTAGATTTTAGAGCTAAACACAAAGCTCTTACTAGGTAGTATGCTATTAGAGCCAAGGAGGAGGCTGATGCACTAGACGTCATTACTAGTATTTTTCTTCTCTTTAACTCACCTATTTTAGCTTTAATAGATCTAGGGTCTACATATTTAAATATATACACATCACGAGCATAAGACCGGGGGTTAGATTCTAAGTTTCATGACTTAGAGGTTTTGGTTAGCAATCTCATAAGTTAGCATGTTATAGTAAACAAGGTTTACAAAGATTGTCCTTTAATGGATCGAGGGCATAAGTTTTGGCTAATCTTATCAAGTTACCATTTGATGAGTTTGACTTGGTATTGGACAAGGATTAGTTATCCAAGTATCAAGCAATGGTGGATTGCCAGTTAAAGAGGATGACTCATATAGCTAAAGATGGGGCTGGGATCATAGTTGTTGACGAGAGGACAAACTTTTTGTCCAATATCATATTAGTTGTGATAGCAAGACATCTATTAAAAAAGGGTTGTCAAGCTTTCTTGGCTCATATATATGGTATTAGAAGATATGAACTAGATGCTAGTCAGATACTAATAGTGCTAGAGTTCATGGATGTTTTCCTAAAGAGTTGCCTAATTTGTCACTTGAATGGGAACTCGAGTTCTATATTGAGGTTCTATATGGCACTATTTTTGTGTTAATAGCTTCATATCACAAGGCTCCAGTAAAGTTAAAAGAGTTAAAGATTCATTTTTAAGAGTTGCTTTATAAATGCTTTATAAGGCCAAGTGTGTAACCTTACAAAGCACCAATTCTATTTGTGAAGAAGATGGATGGTTCTCTTTAATTGTGTGTGGATTATAAATAGCTAAACAAGGTAACCATCAAGAACAAGTATCCTTTACCATGGATAGATGATCTATTTGATTAGCTTAGAGGGGCTGAAGTGTTTTCTAAGATTGATTTAAGGTTTGGTTATTAATAATTAAGGGAGAAAGAGTCTAATGTGGTGAAAACGGATTTTAGAATGAGATATGGCCACTATAAGTTCTTGGTAATGCCATTTGGGCTTACCAATGCTCCTACAACTTTCATAGATCTGATGAACCATGTGTTCAAACAATATCTCAATCAGTTTTTAGTGGTTTTCATTGATGGTATCCTAGTTTATTCAAAGAGCAAAGAGGATTATAAATAGCATCTACGAATAGTTTTACAGATTATGAGAGATAAGAAGCTTTATGCTAAGCTTAGCAAGTGTGAAATTTGGCTTAGTGAAGTATCTTTTCTTGGGTATATAGCTTCTTTAGAGGGGATTCAATTTGATCCCAGTAAGATTGAGCCAATAATGGAGTGGAAGCCACCCAAGAATATAATAAATATCAAGAGTTTCCTTGGTTTGGCAAGATATTATAGATGGTTTGTCAAGGTTTTCACTTCGATAGTACCATCTATGACTCATCTATTAAGGTAAGATGTCAAGTTTGTCTTGGATGATACATATCAAGAGAGTTTTAACAAGCTCAAGGTGATATTAGCAAAAGCATTGATTCTTGTTCAACTAGTTTCTCGGAAGGACTTCACCATATATAGTGATGCATCTCATAATGGGTTGGGTTGTGTTCTGATGCAAGATAGCAAAGTTGTTGCTTATGTATCAAAGCAGCTAAAGCCACATGAGAAGAACTACCCTACTCATAATTTAGAGCTTTTAGCTATTGTGTTTGCTCTTATGATTTGGAGACACTATCTCTATATAGAGAATTGTTGTGTTTTCATTGACCACAAGAGTCTAAAGTATCTTTTGACACAAAAGCTATTGAACTTGAGATAGAGGAGATATATGGAATTGATCAAAGGCTATTATTGTTTAATTCAATATCATCCTGGAAAGGCCAAATTAGTGGTTGATGCACTTTGCAAAAAGTTCATGAGAACCATGAATGTTAGATTACAGCTTGTGGGTGATGATGCTTTGTTAGCAGAGATGTTTGTAAAGCCCAATTTGTTATAGCAAGTTAAGGATGGTTAAAGAGATTATCACAGGTTAAAGAGTGTGAAAAGTGTTATCCAAGAGGGGAAGTCTACTGAGTATGAAATTAAAAGTGATGGTTGTTTGTACTACCATGATAGGATATGTGTTCTAGATGTGGAAGAGTTAAAGAATCGGATTTCGCTAAAGGCTCATACTGCTCCTTATGCTATGCATCCTAGTTATTAGGATTTAAAGTTACATATTGGTGGCTCAGTATGAAGAGAGATGTATCAGAGTTTGTTACCAAGTGCCTTACTTGTCAGCAAGTAAAGGTAAAGTATCAAGTTCCATATGGATTACTTCATCCTATAATAATTCTAGAATGGAAATGGTATAAGCTCTCTATAGACTTCGGTGTTAGATTACCTATGACTAGGAGCAGATGTGTTTTGGTTTGGGTTATAATAAACTATTTGACTAAGATTGCACACTTTATACCAATAAGGATGGACTACTTTTTGTAGAAGTTTATTGAGTTATACATAGATGAGATTGTTAGGTTACATGGAGTGCTGTCTTCCATCATATGTGATTGGAACACATGGTTTACATTGAGGTTTCAAAAAAAGCTTCATAATGCCTTGGGTACTCAATTCAGTTCTAGTATGGTATTTCATTGTCAAACAAACAGAAAGTAAGAAAAATTCATTTAAGTAATTTTTTGGTACTTGAGTGATTTGATGTTAAGTAGTATATGATGTTATGCTTATGTTGAAGCACAGTTATTAGGTGTTTGAGGACGTGCTGAGGAGTTCTTCCATTGAGTCAAGGGTAGCTAGGATTGCTATATGTTGTTGGAGGAGTTTGCTTACGACAACAGCCATCAAGCAAGTTTAGGAATGGCTCCTAATGAGGCATTATACTGAAAAAAGTGTAGAACTCTTTTATACGGGAGTGAGCTTAGTGAAACAAAGCTCATGGGACTAGATTTAATCAAAGATGCCTAATAGAAGGTGAAGATCATCAGAGATAGGTTGAAAATAGCTTTTGACAGATAGAAGTCATATGTGGATCTCAAAAGGAAACATGTACAGTATGAGGTAGGAGACAAGGTATTTCTAAAGGTTTCACCATAGAAGAAAGTTTTACACTTTAGCAAGAATCTTAAGTTTATTAGGCCATACAAAGTAATAGAATGTGTAGGGCCTGAAGCCTATAGACTAAATACATGTTATTTTCCACATGTCCATGCTGAGAAGATATAGATTATATCCTACACAAGTGTTATCAGTAAAAGAAGTAAAGATTTATCTAGATCTATCTTGTGAAAAAGAACCTATAAGGATCTTAGACAAAGAGGTCAAAGAGCATTGGAACAAGTCAGTAGCCCTAGTGAAAGTTCTTTGAAAGCACTATGGGATGGAAGAGGCTACATAAGAAATAGAAGCTCAAATGTGAGAGCAGTACCCTCAGCTGTTTGAACTAAGTGATGCTAAGGATGACATTTCATTTAAAAGGGGAAGAAATGTAACACCCAAAAATCCAATTTTGTGAATAGTACTTCATGAGACGTGAATAGTATTTTCTAACCTCGGGTTACACTAATTGTACTAAACGAAAGTATTAAATGTAACATAATTTTATATGAAATTTAAAGTCAAAATGAAGTCTTTTAGGTGGCTAAAAATGACAGTCAAGTTTTACAATAGTGTCACATAAAACTAAATACAATATTCAAGAAGTTACTCAAGAAATTTTGGGATTAATATAATCATATACTAAAAAATTCATAGAATTTTTGGAAATCGAGAAGTATTTTTACAAAATTGGGTAATCTTAAAAACTATGTTTTTAATCGATTTTTCTTGATTTTGAGCAAGGATTTCAAGGGCTTTTGAGATCTAAATTAATAGGATTCTAAGGGTATCTTAGATATAAAAATAAAGCTAAAAATGGCTAAAAAAAGGCCATATAAAAGGGGTCAAATGGTGGTCAAAGGAGGAATAGTGTCACCTTCCTCCCATGACTAATTGATGCCCAAGTGGAGAGAAAAACTCCATTTTTCTTTCTACACTTCTTAATTTTAGCTAGATTCTTAATATCCAATGCCTAATTATACACCTCTATGGCTTGTATACCTCAATTCTCATGTGAATTTCAAGAGAAATCAAAAGAATTGCTTAATTTTTCATCTCAATAAATAGTAAGTCAGGATTGCTCAAGTAAGATTTTTTGAAGTTTAACATTTTTCCTATGTTCCCTAGGTACCCAAGGTTATGCCAATGTAGTTGGTTTGTCATTTTAGTTTTCATATGATTTATTGCAAATTTTTAGATATTAATTCTATACTAGGTAGTTAAGGAAACTAATAAAATCTGAGACAAAGGCAAGAGCAAGGTGTAAGCAGTCCTCGAGAGTGCATTTCAACTCTCTTGGTACATGTAATTGACAAAAATTGTGTTGTTTTAATTTTGCCTTAGTAATTCCATAATATGCCATAAATGACTTTTATGTAATAAATGTATAATTGAGATAATCATTGGCATTAATTGTGACTAGTATTAAATTTGATGTATGTTAAAATCATTAGTGATGTTAAATGAATGAGAATTATGTATATGATATTATGTTTATTGTGGATATGCATGTATAGGTATGTATGTGTGCATTATGCATGGGAAATGTGATATATGAACATGCATGGTATCAAATGCCTATATGGACATAATGTATGAAGATGAATGCATGAGATAGAGTTTTGTAGCCTTAGGAGGCATTATGGCTAAAATGGCCACTTGATGTTGCATGTACATATGTTGGCTTGGTATGGTCACATGTTGTGACACCCCTTATTGGATTTTCTAAGAAACCCAATAAATGGTGCACTTCCTACTCGGTTACCCATCCTAAAAATTCTCTCCTATTCATTCATTTATCTTTTACTTATTCTATAATATTTAGCTTTAACTAACTCAAAATTTGGTCCTATCTATCCTTACACATTACTTTGGGTCATACCATTTTATTCATGCTAATATTGGTCAATTACAAGTCAATTAGGTTTTTTTTCTAAAATTTGACAACATAACAGTTGTCCGGGTTGCTATCTAAAAATTTTAGCACCTATAAAACACTACAATAACCTATTCCATATCTCTTAAACCTTTCTAGTCCCCAGGTATGATCCTAACTTTATCATTCTATCAGCAACAACATAAGCCTCAACCACAATCAGACAAACATACACTAGAGCCTCAAGCTTACATTCCATATCATCAAGTAAAGGCAATCACACATTCAAAAATAGTTTGAAATTACACTAATTACAAAACATAGATCACATTATAAATAGAACCTCCTATATGGTACCTATTCCCCACCTATGTACATGAGTGCAAAACTGTGTACTAAACATATAGCAACCTTTTAACTTATTCTTTGAACTCACTTACACACATTACGAGGCTAACCATGGATAAAGAATACCTACACACTGAAACAAGTATGCTGATTATATAATACTCAATGGTGAACTCAAGCATTTAAAATATGTCATATAAGTTATCATGCATATCTTTAGTAATAATGTCAATTGTTCATTCAGGTTATTTTACCAATAAATAGAATACACTTATCAAAATGACCACGCTACCCTTGTGTACCTTTATTAACTATTCTTTTAGATGATATCTTAGAATTCCATATCTTATTAATAGTTGTCGTTATCAATGATAAATTCAAAATGTTAGACCAATCTTTGAACATTTTTGACAAAAGACCAAATTGCCCTTGCACTTGTTTATAACTAGTTATAGCTTATGTAGTCAATTAAACTCAACTAATTTATGAATCTAGGCCATTTCTAGATATCTTATTCAAGTCATTTACTTTATCAGGGTAGTTCATGTTATGTATGCAAAATTACCAAAATGCCCTTGTACCCATAGATGCCAATTGGCTGTTCATTTACTCATTCAAATGTAAGTAAATTATTGATTCAAAACATTTCCAATATTATTATTAAAAAATATATATATATAATTATCAAGTCAACAAAATCTATATGTGTGAAAATTACCAAAATACCCTTAGGCACACATGATGTAGTAGTATTTAGACAACCATGCCTAATTATGCAATTTTAATGATTTTTACATCTAGTTTAATTCATATGTTGTTTATCTTATTAATTTATCCAGCCTAACTAGAAAGACGACACTAACATACACTAGAATAAAGGGAATAAAAATAATGTAGTGATCCGCATTCTAGACCCCGACTGCTGTACCGGCCTGATTGAGTTATAATACCTAAGGTGCAGATTACATGATATGGTATGTCCAACAGACTGGTCTATCTAATAGACAAGTACAGTAGCCCTCTCAGACCTTGGCCATTGTATTGACCTAATTGAGGATTAGTAATGGCATGACTGGGTCTACCTAACAGACTGGTCTATCTAACAGACTAGTGCAATGGCCCTCTAGGTCCTTCGCTGCTGCACTAGTAAAATTAAGTAATTAGCATAAAGTGGCAAAGGTAGACAATTATTTGTCCAATAGACTAGTATAGTGGCCCTAATGTGGACCTAGGCCACTATATCGGCCATGCCTGAAAATCAGACAGTGCAGTAGCTGCTAAAATTCCTAAGTTGATTACTCAACCCATCTAGTAGGTGTCTAACTAATGGGCCATGTAACTCAATTTATATTCACTCCTTCACAAATTAACTTCTTGTGATATTTAAGAATGAAAATAGTCAGTTATGAATTTTATTGTATAGTACAATTTTAGCCTAGTTTGGTATAGCCATAATTAGGCTGTACCGGGTAAATTCTCAAAAGTATTTTCAAGTATTAAGATTGCCAAAAATTAAGGTATATTTTGCCTAATTTATTTCATAATGATTTGTCAAATATTTGCAATTTACTGTCCAGTGGTATTTTTTATTTAGGTAATGGTCAAACTAGACAATTATAGGCTATTTCGTCAAGTTTTAGTAGCCTTTTTTAGGTCTATAACAGTTTTCAGTGTAGTTTCCATCAATATTTCTATAATGTTCATAGTCCCTAAGCTATGCAATCACTAGGCCATTTACAAGGCAAAAACATAGGCTCAAATGCCATTACATTTAATCACAAACCATAGCCCTTAAAGGCACATATTATAGGCACATTGCTTAATCAAAATTCATAGCTCTTAAAGGCATATATTATAAACCACTTTGCAAGTAATTTTACATGCCAATTCTCAATCACATTTTATGCTATTTTAGTTATGTACATTAAACTAATTTCATGTCAAACAAATTAGGCTAACATGCTTATACTATTAGGCCTTATCATGCATACACATGCAACACATATTACCAACATTTTCACCCACTTCCATTACCTTACACCTATGTGTGTCAAGATCATTCCATATTTAAGCCTAATTAAAGCTAAGTAAATTTAACTATTTTAAGTACAATACATTAAAATTCAAGGCAT
>CANXYI011943251.1:0-15510 GCA_948208565.1 Hura crepitans
GAACTGTCTGGGTCTCAAAATATTTTTACCTCCGGAATAGGTAGTTTATGACCTATAATTAATTATTGGTTCTGATAAAAATTTTAATTCATTCATTTAGACCCTTTTCCGGCCTGTCAAAGTTTTATGACCAATATGCCAGTCATCTGACTCGAAATGATAACCCGCACCGCGGGGAACATCAATCGGGTTCCGAAGGCACTGTTCATGAGACGTCGACCGGCGGACGTTACATATGATCTTGTTAATATATAATTGAGCCAACTTCTCAAAGGAGTAATCCATTCTTATAGCAATAAAGAGGGTTGTCTTCATCAATTTTTGAAATATTAGCCATATATCATTGCATTTACCCCTGGTCATGGGTAGTCCTATCACAAAATCCATCATTACCTTATCCCACTTACATTCTTGAATTGCTATAGGGTAAAGCAATTTAGAAGGAACCTAATGTTCTACTTTAACTTGCTAGCATGTATGCCATTTACTCACTTGTTCAGTCACATCTTTCATGGCCATTACTAGTAGGGCTTCAAATATAAATACATCTTTATGCTTCCTAGATGCATGGCATAAAGGGCTTCATGAGCCTCTTGCAAATCTATTTCTTAATGGCCTCTACATCTAGCACACAAAATCTATCAAGAAAGTATAGGCACTCATCTATCTTGACCTTAAATTATATAGCTTTGCCCTCTTTAGCTTTACTCATAACCTACTTAAGCCATTCATCTTGCATTTAGGCCTCTTTCATCTATTAGTGCAAGCTAGGCTTCACTTGTAGTTTAGCTAAGAGTTCCACCTTTCTCATAATGAAGCTCGACATTCATTTTTCTCATGGCTGCTATAAACTTCTGACTCAAAGCATCTGCTACCACATTTACCTTCCTTAGGTAATAATCAATCAATTAGTTAAAATCTTTTATTAGCTCTAACCATCACTACTATCTCAAGTTCAATTCTTTCTAAGTAAGGAGGTACTTGAGGCTTTTACGATCTGTGTAGATATAACATCTCTCAACATACAAGTATTGTCTTAATACTTTCAAGGAAAAGATTATAGCATCTACCTCTAAGTTATGTGTGGGATAGTTCTTCTCATGGGTTTTCAATTGTCAGGAGGCATATGCTAATACCTTACTTTCCTACATCAACACACACCTAAGCCCATTGTAGGAGGTATCACTATAAATCACAAATTCCTTCCCCTATTTAAGTTGGATAAGAATGGGAGCCTCAACTAAATTGCCTTAAACTTATCAAAACTAGCATGACATTTATCATCCCTTACAAACTCCATATCTTTCCTCAACAATCTTTTCATTAGTGCTACAATCATAGAAAATCCCTTTATGAATCTTCTGTAATATCTAGCCAATCCTAGGAAACATTGAAACTAAGTGACATTCCTAAGAGGCTTCTACTCTAACACTACTTTCACCTTAGTTAAATCCACTCTGATGCCTTTGGTTAAAGTAATGTGGCTTAGAAAGGCTACTTCACTTAACCAAAAACTTGCGTTTACTCATCTTGGCATAAAGCTATCTTTCTTTCAAGGTCTATAATATAAACCTCAAGTTTTAGTCATACTCCTCTTTAGTTTTTGAGTATACCAAGATGTCTTTAATGAACACCACTAGAAATTGGTCCATGTATGGCTTTAAGATCTAGTTGATTAAATCTATGAATACTGCTAGGGCATTAATAAGCTTGAATGGCTTACTAGGAATTTATAATGACTATATCTCATCCAAAAAGCAGTCTTAGGAATGTTAAACTCTTTAATTCTAAATTAATGGTAGCCTAATCTTAAATCAATCTTAGAGAATACACTAGCTCCTAGCAACTAGTTGAAGAGATTATCAATTCTTAGTAAGGGATATTTGTTCTTGACATTCACTCTATTCAGTTGTCTATAATCAATACACAGTCTAAGTAAACCATCTTTTTTTAAGAACAACACTGCTACTCACTAAGGAGAAACACTTAGTTGAATAAATCCCTTGTCAAGTTACTCCTATAATTGCACCTTCAACTCTTTCAATTTTATAGGTGCCATTCGAAATGAGCCATAGGAATTAGTGTAATACAGGAATATACTTCAATTTCAAAGTCAATTTCCCACAATGGTGGCACTCTTAAAAATTCATTAGGGAATATAATAAGAAAATTTGATACCATAAGTATCTAGTCAAGACTCAACTCTGCTTTATGAGTATCAATTATATGGGTTGGGTACATTTCAAATCCTTTTTGTCTTAGTCATCTAGTTATAATAGCTAAAACAATATTAACAAAAATCTATCTTTATGTACAATCACCAATGTCCCATTTAGAGTTTTAAGAGAAAGATCCTTTCATTTACAATCCATTACTTCTTGATGTCTAGACAACTAATCTATCCTTAGGATAATGTCAAACTCATCAAACGAGAGCTTAATGAGATCTACTAGATGTATAAGTCCTTGAGCAACTAACGGACAATCTCTGTATACTCTATTAACTATCACTTATTGCCCAATCGGGATGCTAACCAAGATATCTAAGTATATAGGTTCTAGCTCTAACCATTTATCCTATGCTTGTGAAGTGCAAATATATAAATATGTAGATCCTAGGTCAATTAAGATTGAGATAGGTAACTCAAACAAAGAAAATGCACCTATAATAACATCTGGAGAATTATCCTTCTCTTTAGCTTGAATTGCATACTGCCTCAACAGGGCTTGTGTCTCAAATCTAGGTCTCTAGCTAAGACTAGCTCATTCACTTTTGGTCTTTTTATGGCTCCTAGTAGGAGTAGGTGAAGATGTCTACATTTGGGTGTTACCCTTTTGTTTCATCGGGTAGTCTCCCTAAAAATGGTCTCTAGACCTATACACAAAACATAAATCAGGGTGAGTCTTCCAACAAGTTCTTGGATATCTCCTTTCACAAGTGCCATATCTTAGTTTCCCACTCCTAGCTATAGGTGTAGGGGTACTGGTAACCTGCTTCTTTATGGGCTTTAACTAAGAGCCCTATTAAGACCTCTATCTTTATCCCTTTCCCTACCTCTATAATGGCTAGGTTTAGGATGTCTATCCTCCTCTCTACCTCTTACTTGCCTCTAGGGCTGAGCTAGCTTATGCTTGGGAAATGAATCTCTTCTTCTGATAGGTCTCCCTTATTTCCTTTAATAGCTCCTCCATGTCATTAGTTGCTACAACTAAAGGAGTAGCTCCCAAATCTTAGATATAGCTATCTGAGTCTAGATCTCTATGTTAAGGCCCTTCTCAAAACTCTTACATTTTCCCTCTTCTATCAGGACAAACTCTTTGTCATATCTACTCAACCTCACAAAATCTTTCTTGTATTTAGACACTGTCTTCTTCTCTTGCTTTAAATATAAGAACTCCTACTTTCTCATTTCAAGGTAGGCACTTCTTAAGGTAGGCTTTAAAAATATACCTAGGTCCTCTCCTCAGCAACCTTAAGTACTGCTATAATCTCCCACTAATGGAAGTCTTTCTCTTATAGTAGTTAAGTGGCACAAATTAGCCTTTTATCTTGTGAACACTTAACTACTGCAAGATCCTTCAACCAATACTCAGCTCTTAAGGAAACATATGTCTGAGTGCCTAAGAAATCATTAGCTCCTATCTTTTTATCTCTCTCTATGTAAGTTTTCTATAATGCCTAAGGCTGTAGATAAGGTGTAGGTGTTAGTGGTGTAGTTGTAGTAGTGGCTTGTTTGAGCAGGTTAAACATTTGTTATAGAACATGTGGCTTTGACTGTCCTTAAGCCTGTGTAAAAGCTACATGAGTAGCATCACTAAGCACTAGGGTCTTTAACCTAGGTGGCTCATGAATGGTAGGTAGAGCATGGCTCTTGATAGCTTTTTCAATAGGAGATGGTGTAGGCTTGCTTATTTTGTCTCATTATAAGGAAAACAGTGATCAACCTCAAGTAGCATAATAGTTCTGAATCAAAATCAATCCTAATACACTCATTTATGATTTTAGGCATAAGAATGCCTAAACCCACTATGATACCATAAAATGTAAGACCTTTTATCTAATCCACCTTCGAACAGGATAAGAGTTATCACTTTTCAATAGGTCACCCATCATGATATTTCTTTTACTAAGAGCTCATTTAACCCTATATGAAACTTTGCTTAATGAAGGTTTCTCAGCCTTAATTTAGTCTACTTTATAAGTATTACATTGAATTTGCATGCGTTATAGACTTTTACATAATTTAGATTATTTTACAACTATCATGCTCTTAAAGCATCCTCAAGAAATTTTATTAGAAATTCGGCAACATAATGGTTATTCGAGTCAAAATCCAAAAATTTTAACCTATGAAATGAAACTTTGATAATAATTCTAGTTACACCCCAACTTATAAAATCCTTCTAAGCTACTCAACAATTCATCTGTGTCAATAGTAATGCATAATACATGCATCCTCAATAAGCATACATCGTATAATATATATTTAAGACATTACATCCCATTTTCTTTATTACAACACAATTCACTTCTTATACATGAGTGCATCTAACTATCATAATGTACAAAGTTCAAAGATAAAAAAAAAAGTATACCCAAGCTAAGCTATCTGCTATGCTATTACATTAGTGAGGGTGGATTGCTCGAACTATATACTACTTACGCATCAAAAACACTGAATACACTATGTATATGCTTAGTAGTGAATTAAATGATTCATACATGTAATCTCACACAACAAGCAACATGCCATTCATCATGTTATGCAACATGCCATCTTATGTATCATGCCTTATATGATCTCATGAATTAAGCATCATCTAACATCCCATTATGATCACAGTAAACAAGCATTGCAACAAGTCATAAACATGCTGTATCAAGATATAAAATTCAATTGTATCAAGTCTCTTTATTATTTAAGTCATTTAACTATCTACATTCCATTCAATCAGTTGTAATCATCATTAATTTAATGGCCTATATATGAAAGACTACACTTTTAACACTAGATAATAGGATATCAATGTGTATAGGGCTCACATTTTGGGCTTCGATGGCCGTACTTTGTCATGTCATATCTTATCATGATCATTATAACTATACAGGGGTTTGAATCTCAAACCTCAATGGCTGCACTACATCTTATAAACTATGTAGGTCCCACATCATAGACCTTGATTGTTGCACTTTGTCATCAAATCTCATAAGTTATACAGTGGCTCTTTGTGTAGGTTAAGGCAGCTACACCTATATAATGTCATAAATAGATCAATATCATCTCATAGTCATCCTCATAGATTAACCTCTCATGACACCAAAGTGTCCTAGTAGCTACTATTCCCTAGTTGATCGGTCAACCTATCTAGTAGGTGTATAACTAATATAAGGCTTAATTCATGTCTATTTAATCTTTATTTTTCCATTTAGTCTATCTAGTTCCCATCACCTTAAGAATTCTAGGTAATAAATTACTATTGTTCTCCCCTCTTTTTTTTATTTAATTCTTAAGCCTTATACTCATCACATTTGATTCAAATGTCTTTTAATTTTTTCTAATGCTAATTCTTCCTTATTTAGTGTCTCATGTTCAATCTCAAATTTAGTTTATCTCATCTCAAGTATCCATACATCCTCTAATTATTTAAAGTAAAATCTAGGTCTCAAATTTTTATCATTCATACAAATTAAATCCAATTATTTCATATTATGATCACACATGTACCCTTCCTGAAGTCTATGCCTTTAAACCATGTCCTAACCCGTTTGAGCAAACTAATTCAAACCATATAAAGTCTATGTTTCTTTCATCTAAGTACTTATAATATGTCACACTAATTAATTAAGGTTATATACACAATATCTCAGTAATCAACAATTATAATCATTAACTTCATTGAGTGTACATTTAGGCCATCACTTGTCTTTCACCTTACCTCACTTTTCTACTCCAATTTTCACATTATTCATGCTCTAAAAAATGTACATGTATCATTTCAAAGCAAGTCTCATGTAAATTCATAGCAATACCCATGATTACATAACTTTTATACAAGTACGCATATAAAATTCATGCAATTTAATTAATCAAATTGTATAAATATTTAAATTCACTTACTTTGCTCACTAAAATGTCCCCAAATCACCACTTAATCTTTGTCCCTCTCTTTACTCAACCTCTTCTCCTTCTCTACCTATAAAAATACATATGTGTCATGTTAAGAAATTTCTCAAAAATTCTACATACAACTTAATGAAAAATTATGTTCTTAAATACCTTATATATCTTAAATCCCACCTTAAAAAATTTTTAGAAATTGAAAATAACCACTCTTTGATACCTTGATCACTATTCACCACCCTTGAATATCTCACTTCTTAGGCCTTCAAATGATGAAATTCTTTTAGAATTGGAGAGAGAGAAGCATAGAGGTTAGTTTGGTATACTAAGTGGAAATTTTGGTGTTGATTTAATGGTGGAAAGGAAGAAATTTCTTAAAGTTCTTAAGGAAGAAAAAGGTGTTAGGCAAAAATGGGGAAGGAGGCTATTTATGGCTAGTTGAAAAGTCATAACATCCTTCTTTAAGTAAAAGTCTTATGGATGGATGACTGCTTAGTGGCAAATGTAGGGTTAAGATTTAAACTTGGCAGTTTACTTTAAATAATTCATATTTCATGCTCTAATACACCAAAATTCACCTAGCGGCTCTTAAAATCATTAAAATCAATATTTTAATTCTCACCTAAAATTTAGTATTTTTCTCTAACAAAAATTAATTTTTCGAGTAAAAGCATCATAAATTAATTTTGTTTAATTTATGAAACCCTTCACCCGATTCATACATTGGACTCGAACGGGGGATGCGTGCACACAAAATGATATCTAGTTTCATTATCCAAAATTACTTAAAATTTACAACATTCATATAAGAAAATTTTCTTGACTCAAATATGAAACAAAACATTAAAAACCCTTTTGTCATGCAAACTAAGGTAAACATTGGGGTTATCGTGTTGAAAATATGGCAGCATAACGGCAATACTAGGATACTTTCCCAAATTTCTACTTATTTAAAAACACTTTTATATAATCAAAACATTCATCTCTGACTCACATAGGTCCTTATAACCCTTTAAATCACATCAGAAACACAATGAGCCTTAGGCTCTCCAAAACCAACATTCTCACATGCAAACTCAATAATCATCACATAATATGTGAGAAATAGCAAGTAAAATCTAAAGTTAAAATATTTAATACAAAACACTATTATAAAATGCAGATTAGACCTAATCCCTCCATGATCACAAGAGCACACTGACTATATAACCATTACATTTACATCATCACTACTATTAAAAAAATACAAAAATACCTACGCAGGGGTTATCTTTGTGTCTTTTGAATGCAGAAGCTTTGTCTCTAATTTGCTGCTTTGTTTCCTATGTATTGTAAATAGGCAATGCACTAAGCTTTCTCTTAGTGGTGTAATCACTTTAACTTGTAAAAAGATTAATCTTAATATGCCTATATGCATAAAAGCCATTTTTGGATTTAATATCACAAATATGCATTTTCCATTATTTATATGCAACACAAGCCATATTAGGGCTAATATCTCAAACGTACGACTTTGGTGTCTTGTATGCCAATATACATATATCAAGCATAAATAATGCATTTGATGGCACAATTACCAAGGTATTATATATACATCACATAATCACCATTTAATTGACACAATGTATCACATATATAAAGTCATAATCTTTAAACATCAATTATGTCAAAAATCACAAATATCATAAAATAGTAATTTGTAGACCATAAAGTATAGTAAAGATCATACCATATCATAATAGCACGTAATATGCCATACCGAACTCATATATCACTAAGAATAATGACATACCTATTTTTCGGTCATAATTGCCATTATACACCTCATAACTATCCATATTAATATTTTGAGTTGTGTACATATATAATCACTAGTAATAGTCATACAAATGATAATAATCACTTTTAGTCACCTTAAGGCATGTTTGAGTCATTACGCTTCATTATGTTCGCGTATCACATATTAATGCCATTAAACATATAATCTCAATTTATGCATCTTTAAGCCATTTTAATTGTTTAACTAATGCCCACATCCATAAGACAAATAACTAAGACTAGATAAAGGAATTACTTAGGCTTGAAGGCTTCTGTAGATGCATAACTTAGGTTCGAAGGCTCTCCACATCCGTAGATGCATAACTTAGGCCTAAATGCTCTCACATTTGTAGATGTATAACACTTAGGCCTAAAGGCTCTCATATCATGTAGTTATGTATATCTTATGCCCGAAGGCTCTCATGCACATTAGCACATAATCTTAGGCCCGAAGGCTCTCACACATATTAGCACATAATCTTAGGCCCGAGGGCTCTCATGCTTGTCACCACATAAAATCAATGACCTATAAGTCTCATACTCGAAGGTATGCTAGTAGCCACTACAATCTTAGTTGACCAATTAACCTATCTAAACTAGATTGTCTAACTATATAAGTGCAATTAAACATGCCATTATGTGTCATTTTAACCAATTTCACATTTTATATCATTATATTCCATCAAAAATCACCATTGGCCTCAATGCACCATTTCATAGCCTAAACATGTGCACATGCCCAACTTAGGCCTATTAATGTCCATTACATCCATAGGTTCCATTTCCTGAGTTGTAATGGCATTGGTCACAATAGCATATCATTATGTCATAGAGAGACTTAAATATCGATTCAGATGATCAATTTATTGCATTTTTATATATTAATTCCCAAATAGTCATACGTTGCCTCTTTATGCACTCATAACACATATGTCATCATTATGTGTTAAAAATTCATCTCAAGCATAGTTACAAATTGCATTCATGCACAAATGACATTTTCACATCAACAATAACATCTGCACACACATTAGTGTGCTTAACGGTTTAAGTAGGCATAATGTCGCACATTGGTATATCAAGTTATTTCGTGGTATTTTAGCACTCATTACATCCATTTTACATGTTCAAATCATAAAATAATCATATGCAAGCAGTTTTAAGCATATGACACACATATATGGCATACTCGGCTTCTATCTCACATAATGCCCTTATAAGCTTAAACTCATTATTCTTATAATATTATCATTTATAACCTATCTAAACCATCACATTTCATACATTTATCATTCCATACATCATGAATTACATTTATAACATTTATTTCAATTTTTAAGCATTTAATGCCATTTATACAATTATGATATAAAGAACATAATGCATTAAATGAATAATTTAGCCAAATCAAAGTGATTACACACGCTAAACAAGGTTGTACAAGACCCCCAAAGTTGGCCTAGGCCTTCTCCTTACCTCAGGAGGCTCGGGTTGTCGTTTTACCTAAGAATACAAAAGGGTACGAACTTCAATAAATAATATAAAATAATCTAGAAGTTAAAAAATATTTTGAGCCTAGATACATGGTCAATAGCACCCTAAGAACCCATGAAAAGTAAAATTTACAAAAAAAGAAAACTCAAGAGAGAAGCTTACTATTCACCTTAGTTTTCTTTTTGATTTTTCTCCTAAAATACTCTATCGTTCTATATGTTTTTAGTGTCCACAAAATTATCTCGAAATGCTCATCATTTAAGGTATAACCTTGCAATGTGGATCCATCTATAGAGGAAGAAATAACAAAGAGAAAGAGAGAGAGAGAGAGGTAGGGTGGAAAATGGAGGAGGAAAGAGTGGAGGAGTGTATGTGTGGTGTATGTGGGGAGAAGAGTAAATTCTCCCTTTATATACTTTTTGAAAAAAATAATTTATCTTTGCTTCAAAAATTATTATAACTGATAGGAAAGTTGTTTTTCCCCTATTCCTATCCCTAAAATTCCATAATTGCAATCCCTAAATCCTCTCAAAATCTCGAGCCCAAATTTCGATAATAACCTAAAAAATTAATATATTTTTAATCCTAAAATTTAGGTAAAAATAGTTCCTAAACTCAAAAAATTATGATTCCAAAGCCATTGGACTATTTGGAATATTTAAGTATCAGGTTTTAATATTTTTTGATTATTTTGAGCAACTTTTTATTTCGTTTATGATTTAGCTTTACCTACGGCACTATTCACAAGACATTGCCCTAAAATCTTAATTAGCATTTTTAACCATCCAAACGACTTTGGATTTGCTTCAAACTTCGCCCAAAATTCTCTTGTAATTAATACTCCCCGTTGGTATGCTTAGTGTGACTCGAGTCTTAAGAAGCACTATTCATCTCGGGAAGTACCATTCACGAGAGTCAAGATTTTTAGGTCGTTACATTTCTTCCCCTATTAAAAAAGATGTCCTCCTCGATATGCCTAGTTCAAACAAATGCAGGTATTATTCTCGCATATTAGCATTTCTTTCCTAAGTAGCCTCTTCCATACTATGATGTCGCCATAAGACTTTCACTAATGGCATAGTCTTGTTTCGCAATTCCTTAACCTCTTTGGCTAGGATTCCAACAGGTTCTTCTTCATATGACAAATTTAGTCTTCTCTCTCCTTTGTCAGCTATCAAAACATGTGAAGGGTCCAATCTATATCTTTGCACCATTGAAACATAGAGCATATCATGAATCAGCTACAACTCTAGAGGTAAAGCTAGTCTGTAGGCCAATAAACCCATATGTTCTATGATATCATATAGTCTAATGAACATCAGACTCAACTTCCCTTTCTTATTGAACCTCAATAACTTTTTCCATGGAGATACCTTAATAAAAACCTTATTGCTAACTTTATACTCGACATCTCTTCTCTTCAAATCCCCATAGGATTTCTATCTATCTGAACTAGCCTTTAGTCTTTCTCTAATGAACTTTACCTTCTCTTCAGCATCCTTGACAAAATTTGGTCACATAAGCTTGTGGTCACTCAACTTGCTCTAACATAAGGGAGTTTTACATCATATCCCATATGATGCCTCATAAGAAGCCATACCCAGACTTACTTGGTAACTATTGTTGTAAGCGAATTCCACTAACAACAAATATCTGCCCCAACTACCCTTAAGTTCTATGGCATATGCTCGAAGCATATCCTCAAAAATCTAAATGATCCTCTCTGACTAACCATTTGTCTATTGATGAAAAGTTATGCTAAAACTAAGCCTAGTCCTTAAAGCATTCTAGAGTTTCCTCTAAAAACATGATGTAAAGTGGGGATCTCTGTCTAAAATGATGGATGAAAGCACTTTATGAAGCCTAACTATCTCATCAACATACAGTTCTACCAATCTCTCCATAGAGTAATCCTTTCTCACTAAAATAAAATGAGCAAACTTAGTCAATCTACTAACCACTACCTAAATATAATTATGATTTTTTTTGTTATTGGTAGTCTAATCATGAAGTCCATAGTAATACGATCCCATTTCCATTTTGGTATTGATATGGGATAAAGCAAACCAGAAGGAACCTGATGCTTAGCCTTCACATACTAATAAGTGAGGCAATTAGTTGTAAAATTAGCTATGTCTCTTTTAATGCCTAGCCATTAATAAGCCATCTTCAAATCCTAGTACATCTTTATACTGCTAGGATGTATCACATTCGGTGCATTTTGCACTTCTTGTAGAATTTACTATCTTAAGTCCTCACTAATTGGCACATATAGGCAGTCATGATAGTACAAATATTCATCTTCCTTAATCACAAACTTGGTAGACTTTCCCTTTTCAATCATACTTATGTTTCTCTAAAGTTGATGAATATCTTTCTATGAATCCTTCACTATCTGTATCAAACTCGGCTTGAGTTGCAACTTAGCCAACAATCCACCATCATCTTATAGCTTCAACCTAATATACATTGCCTTTAAAGTTGACATAAGCTTTCTACTCAAGGAATCTAAAACCTTATTAGCTTTCCCTAGATGGTAATTAATAAGGCAATTGTAATCCTTAATTAACTACATCCATCTCTTTTGCCTCAAGATTAACTCCTTCTGCATCGATAGATACTTCAAACTCTTGTGGTCAGTGAAAACATAGTACTTTTCTCCATAGAGATAGTGCCTCTATATATTTTGAGAAAACACAATGGCTATGAGCTCTAAGTATATGTTGTGTAATTTTTCTCATGAGGTTTCAACTGTTGAGACCTATAGGCAATAACCTTGCCATCCTACATGAGTACACAACCCAACCTGTTTAATGAAGCATCACTATATATTGTGAACTCTATCTCTGACACTGGTTGAACTAAAATTAGAGCCTTTGTTAACTTACTCTTGAGCTTGTCAAAACTCTCTTGACACTTGCTATCCCATTCAAACTTCACATCTTTCCTCAAAAGACGTGACATAGGGGCTACAATCAAGGAAAACCCCTCAACAGACCTTCTGTAATAGCCAGCTAACCCTAAGAAACTCCTAAGCTCAGTCATGTTCCTTGGTGGTTTCCAGTCCACTACTACTTGAATCTTACTAGGATCAACCCTTATACCATCAATCGAGTCTATATATCCTAAAAATGCTACCTTCTCTAGCTAAAACTAGCACTTGTTAAGCTTGGTGTAGAGTTTTTCATCCTTTAAAATCTATAAAGCTGTCCATAGATGCTTTTCGTGGTCTTCTCAATTCGTGGAATACACAAGAATGCCATTTATGAAGACCACTCCAAATTGATCTAAAAATGGCCTAAGGATTCTATTCATGAGGTTCATGAATGTCATTGGTGCATTAGTTAACCCGAAAGGCATCACTGAGAACTCATAGTGACCATATCTAGTCTTGAAAGCCATCTTGTGTATGTCTACCTCTTTTACTTTCAATTGGTAATAACTGGATCTAAGATCAATCTTAGAGAAGACACATGCCCCTCTAAGCTGATAAAAAAGGTCATCAATCCGTGGTAAATGATACTTGCTCTTGATGATAACTGTGTTTATCTATCTATAATCCACACAAAGCCTCAAAGAACAATCCTTCTTCTTGATAAACAGAACTAGTGCTCCCCATGGCAAAACACTCAGTTTGATGAAACCCTTGTCAAGAAGCTCTTGTAATTGAATCTTTAGCTCTTTCAACTTTGCAAAAGCCATTCTATATGAAGCTATAAAAACTTGCACTGTTCCTAGCATCACTTTAATATAAAACTCTAACTCCCATTCTGGTGGCAAACTATGTAACTCTTTTGGGAAAACATCCCTAAACTCAGCTACAATAGGAATCTGAGTAACGTCTATCGGTTCTCTTATGGTGTCAATGACAGAAGCCAGATAAGCTTCAGAACCTTTTTGTATAATCCTTCTACCCACTGAGGCTGATACTTCATTAGCCATGCAATCTAATTTATAACTTAACACTGTAACTTTTAACTCGTTACTAGCTTGTAACATGATCCCTTTTTTCTTGCAATCCACCATGGCATGATACTTAGACAACCAGTCCATGCCCAAGATAACATCAAACTCATTAATTGGCAATTCATTGAGATCCACATAGAAAAATTGTCCTTGTACTATCAATGGACAGTCTTTATATACTTTGCTCACTATAACATGATGTCTTATATCATTGCTAACCATTATGTCAAAGCTAAGGTCATCTAACATTAACCCTCAATCTAAAACCCATGCAGTGCAAATATAAAAATGTTTTTCACATCAGTGCTAAAGTAGGTAAATCAAATATGTGGAATGTACTTGCAATAAGATTAGTAGCCTATGCCTTTTCTCTAGCTCATATGGCATACTACCTCACTGAAGCTCTACTCTATGTCTTATCTTTCTAGCTAGCCCTAGCTTTGCTTCCTATATCTCTCATGTCTTGCTTCTATAAAGAAACATAAGGCTTTAATGAGCAATTTATCTAGCTGGCCCCAGCTTTGCTTCCTATATCTGTCCTATCTTTCTTCTATAAAGAAAAATAAGGCTTTACTAGGAAATCTTTCTAAAAATGATCTCTGGAGTGACACCCCAACAAGATTTTGGTATAAGCCTCTAACATACTCTAAGATGTCTCCAATGGCAAGTCTCACATGTAAGTGTCATGGCACTACCTACAATGGATCTAGGAGTGCTTGAATTTTGAGTCTATGCTCAGGTCTGTGATCTATAACCATGTCCTGACCTCTATGATCGGTTTAATTGCTTGCCCTGATAATGTCTTGACTAACAACTCTTATGCTTTTTATTAGATACATACCCAGAACTTCCTTGCCCATGTGATCTCTTTTTGAAGTTGTCTCATTTCTGCTTTATCTCATTCACCATCTCTGTAGTGTGATAGGCTACCACCAAGGCTGTAAAGTCTCGAATCTTCATAGGAGCAATTTGTTGCATGTCTTCTAAGTTCAATGTCTTCTCAAACTTCTTACAGTAGTCCTCTTTTGTGGCCACCACTGCCTTTGTATACCAGCCCAAGCAAGCAAACTCCTTCTTATACTCAGAGATCATTCTCTATCTATGTCAGAGATCCATGAATTCCTAGTACTTCTAGTCTAGGTAATGCTTAGTAACATAATTTCCCTTAAATTCCTTCAAAAAGAAATCCCAAGTGATGTTTATAGCTACTTGTGTTCAGTGATCATTTCCCACAATTTTAATGCTTCTTCTAATAGCATTGAGGTGGCATATGCAACATACTCATCTTATGGGCATCTCAACTGTTGCATGATGTGAACCAGCTAGTCCAATTAGTATTCAGCTCTACTGGACTCATTTGACTCTTTGCTCTTGAAGAACTCTAACCCATTCTTAATCAATCTCTCTATATAAGTCCTTTAAAATGTTGACTGTTCTTAGGGCACTGGAGGTGGAACAACTTATGCGTTAGCAACCACAGTAGTAGCAGTTGTAGTAGCCACTATCGCTTACTTGATAGGCTTAAGCATCATTTGTAACCACATAGGTGGACCTTGCTATCTTGGAATAGCATGTCCAGTATCATGAAGGGTCACATATTTGGGTTTTGCATCCCCTTATCCAAAGGTTAAAGGAGCATAACTTTTTACCCTTTCTTCCTCAGTAAGCATAGCACTACTACTCATGTCCCATACCTAAGGGGAAGAGAAACATATTATGAGCCAAATATGTAATAGTATTTGATGTACATGTATTATGACTCCTAAGGTGTTCTTGTGTAATCCGTAAGTCCAAAGAAAACTTGAACCGGAGCTCTGATACCACTAAGTGTGGCACCCTCTGCCCAATCCATACACTGGACCTGAATGGTAGATGTGCGCACATAAAATGATATCTAGTTCCATTATCCAAAATCACTTAAAATTTAAAAATTTCATATAAGAAAACTTTTCTTGACTCAAATATGAAAAAAAACATTGAAAACCATTTTGGCATGCAAACTGTGGTAAACATTGGGATCATCTTATCCAAAATCTGGTAGTATAATAGCTGTATCGGGACACTTTCTCAAATTTTTACCCATTTAAAAACACTTCTATATAATCAAAAAA
>CANXYI011943392.1:0-12219 GCA_948208565.1 Hura crepitans
TAGAAACATCGATCCATTTTAGAATATGAAAAAGAATTTGATAGATTAAGTAGATATGTAAAAGAGATTATGCTTACAAAGATTAAGAGGTGTAAAAGATTTGAGAAGGGACTTAACCATGACATCAGATGACATGTAGCAGCAATAAAGATTAGAGACTTCCCTTCTCTTGTAGCAGTAGCATATATAATAGAAGATATAAAGAAAGGGAAAAGAAAAAGCTTTCAAGGAAAGAGATCATTTACCTAAGGCCAAGCTAGCTCTGCTTTTGAGATTCATAAGAAGTAAAAAGGAAATCAAGATACTTAATAGCAATCACAAGGACAAGCTTAAACTCAAAAATCTAGGTAATGAGCACAATCTAGATGTCGATAATAGACACAAGCAACCGGCACACCTATTTTCACTATTAGGAGTGCATCGGCCAGAAGTAAACACTATGGAAAAACATGGAGGTGTATTTTGGAATATTATTCTAGGGCTTTACTATGGATATGGATCTAAGAAGTATATGATTAGAGACTATCCCAAGGTGTCAAGAGCTATTACTTAGTTCTATGCTTCGTCACTAGTACCTACTAGAGGATAAAAGGGGAGATGAGTGATAAAGTCGATGGTAGATAGAAGCCTTGATCAAAACAGTAGAAAGAGTAGAGAATCAAGCTTTAGCATGCCAGTATGCTATTCGAGCATGGAAGGAGGCAGACTCCCCTAATGTGATAACAGGTACATTCTATCTCTTTGAATTACTTACTTTAACCTTAATTAATCTAGGGTCTACATACAAACATTTACACTACATAGGCATGAAATAGGGGGCTAAAATCATAATAACTTAATATAGACATTTTGGTTAGAAACTAGACAGGACATCATATGGTAGTTAATAAAGTATACAGAAAGTGTCATTTAACAGTTCAAGGGCATAAGTTTCTTACAGATCTCATTGAGTTACCATTCGATGAGTTTGATATTATTTTAAGCATGAAATGGCTATCCAAACATCATACAATAGTAAATTGTAAACTGTAAACAGAAAAGAATCACACTCAAGACAATAGATAGGGTTAAAAACACAGTAGTGGGTATAAGAATGAATTTCTTATCTAATGTTATGTCAGCAATTACAGCTAGGCGAATGACAAGAAAAGGATGCCAAGTATACCTATCCCATGTAGTTGACATAAAAAAAGTGGAAGCAAATGTTAACCAAACACTTGTAGTGTCAGAGTTTTCAGATGTGTTCCTAGATGAGCTACACTAATTACCACTAGAACATGAGCTTGAATTTGGGATTGAGGTATACCTTGGCACGTCACTAGTGTCTATAGCACCATATAAAATGGTTCCCATAGAATTAACGATACAATTGCAAGAATTGCTTGATAAAGGGTTTATTAGACCGAGTATCTCACCATAGGGAGATCGATTTTATTCATGAAAAAGGACAGTTTTTTATGGTTATGTGTGGATTACAGCAAAATAAAGTGACAATTAAGAATAAATTCCTACTATCCCATATTAATGATTTATTTGATCAGCTCAAAAAAGGAAGTGTTTTCTCTAAAATTGATCTTAGATTAGGGTACTACTAATTGAGGGTTAAAGAGTCAAATGTGCTTAAAATAGCTTTCCAAACTAGATATAGATGTTACAAATTTTTGGTAATGCCATTTAGGCTTACCAATGCTCGAGTGACATTTATGGATTTAATGACCAAGATTTTCAGACCTTACTTTGATCAATTTGTGGTAGTCTTTATAGATGATTCTTAATGTATTCCAAGAACAAGAAAGAACATAATGAGTATCTTAGACTAGTTCTTGAGATCTTAAAAGATAATAAGCTCTATGCCAAGCTAAGCAAATGTGAATTTTGGCTTAGTGAGGTATCTTTCTTAGGACATATTGCCTTAGTAGATGGCATTAGAGTGGATCCAAGCAAGATAAAACTATTCTAAAATGGAAGCCACCTAGAAATGTGATCAAAATCAGAAGTTTTCTAGGATTTGTTGGTTATTATAAGCAATTTGTTAGGGGATTTTTTATGATTACAACACCTATGGCATGCTTGCTATGTAAGAATGCCAAATTCATATGGGATGACAAGTGCCAATAAAACTTTGATAAGTTGAAAACTATGTTGACAGATGCTCTTATTCTCATACAATCAATGTTAGAAAAAATATCATTATCTATAGCGATGCTTTTCACAATAGACTTGGGTGTGTTCTAGTACAAGATGACAAAGTGGTAGCATATGCATCTAGGTAGTTAAAACCACATGGAAAGAACTACCCAACACATGATTTAGAATTGGAAGCTATTATTTTTGCCTTAAAGATATGGAGGCACTATTTCTACAGAGAGAAATGTGTACACGGACTATAAGAGTTTGAAATACCTTTCTACGTAGAAGGAATTGAATTTGAGACAACATAGGTGGATGGAATTTATTAAAGACTATGATTTTTTTATCGATAAAGCTAATGTGGTAGCTGATGCTTTGAGCCAAAAATTCATATCATCCATGAGAGTGATGAATGTCAAGTTAAAATACATAAATGATGGAGCACTTTAGTTGAGTTACAAGTAAAATCAAGTTTGGTACAACAACTGAAGGATGCTTAAAAAGACTATAGCAAGCTTATGGATATTATGAGATTGATAAAAAATGAGAAGTCAAATAAGTATAAAGTTAAGTAAGATGGATGTTTATATTATTATGATTGGTTGTGTGTACCAGATATAGAGGAAATAAAGAAGCAAATTTTACAAGAGGCCCATAATGCTCCATATGCAATGCACCCAGGAAGGACAAAATATATCATAACTTGAAACCTTATTATTGGTAGCCTGGTATAAAGAAGGATGTATTAGATTTTGTCATTAGATGTCTCACTTGTGAGCAAGTGAAAGCTGAGCACAAGTTCCTTTTAGATTGCTTTATCCTATTGTAATACTAGAATAGAAATGGGAAAGAGTCACAATGGACTTTATAGTTAGGCTACCTATGACCAAGAATAAATGTGATCAGTATGGGTAATTATCGACAAATTAACAAAGACTGCCCATTTTATACCAGTGTGCATGGACTATTCTTTAGAAAAGCTTGCACAATTGTACATCGATAAGATTGTGAGATTACATAGGGTACCAACTTCCATCGTATTTGATCGAGACCAGAGGTTGACATCCAGATTTTAGAAGAAGTTGCATAATGCCTTAGGTACTCAACTTACTTTTAGTACAACATTCCATCCATAGACAAATGGCCAATCTGAACGAGTTATTCAGGTATTTAAAGACATATTAAAAAGTTGTTCCATTGAGTTTAAAGGAAGTTGGGATCGTTATCTTTTCTTAGTAGAGTTTGCATACAATAATAGCCATTAAGCAAATTTAGGCATGTCACCTTATGAGGCCTTGTATGAAAGGAAATGTAGAATTCCACTTTGTTAAACTAAACTAACTGAAAACAAGTTGATGGGACCAAACCTAATTAGGGATGCTAAGGAAAAAGTTAAAATTATTAGAGATAGGTTAAAAATAGCATCAGATAGGCAAAAGTCATATGTGGACCTTAAATAAAAAGACATTGAGCATGAGGTCGGTGATAAAGTCTTTCTCAAAGTGTTGCCATGGAAGAAGGTGCTTTGGTTTGGTAAAAAGGGCAAGTTAAACTTGAGGTTTATTGGCTCATACGAGATAACAAAACGTGTGGGACCGATAGCTTATAGGCTAGCTTTACCTTTAAAGCTACAATAAATCCATGATATCTTTTATGTCTCAATGCTAAATAGGTACATATCAGACCTCTCACATGTACTATCAACTGAGGAAGTAGAGATACAACCAGATCTCTCATACGAAGAAGAACCATTGAAGATTTTAGCATGTGAGGTGAAAGAGTTACTTAACAAAGTAATGCCATGAGTGAAAGTGCTATAGAGAGATCACAATATCAAGGAAGCAATCTGGGAGAGTGAAGAGCAAATGAAAGAGTAATACCCACAACTATTTGAGCTAGGTAATTTTGAGGATGAAATTCTTTTAAGAGGGGAAGATATGTAATACCTGAGAATCTCGGGTTTATGAATAGTGCCTCTTGGATTATGAATAGTGTTCTCAAGACTCATGTTACACTAATGTGACTGAATGAAAATATTAATTAGAAAGAAATTTTAGGCAAAATTTAAAGCAAAAATGAAGTCATTAAAGTAGTTAAAAATGCAATTAAAGTTTTTACGATGGCATATTATGAATGACACCTAGTTTAAGCTGAACCATAAAATATTTTTTTTTGCTTTTAGTAATGGAATTGAAATTTTTGGACATTAAGAAACCATTTATAAAAATTGAATGAGAATTAAACTATTCAATTAAATTGGTTTCCCTCAACTTTCAAGTACGATATTCTCGAGATTTATAGGTCATGGATTTATAGAATTAATAGCATTAAAGAGGGAATTAAATGAGGCTTTAAGGAATGATAAATAATTTTAAAAAACTTAAAATGTAGAGAAATTATATTAAACCTTAGATTTAACATATGGCTTGATTTAAGCCATTGATTTGGATTAATATAAAAGATTATATTTTTGAATAAGGAATTATCATCTTCATCTTTTTCACCCACCATATCCGATGCCATTAATGGTCCCCTCCATCTCAACTTTTTTTTTTCTTCTTTCCATTAAAACTCATATCCAAATTAAAATCCCACTTCCATTCAATTTTATAGCAACCCTAGATCAAGAATTTGAAGGAAAAGAATTAAGGAAGATGGCATTTTAAGGGTTAATTTAGGGGTTAGACTCTTAAGTGAATAGTAACCCCTAAATTGGTAAATGCCCAATTATGCATTTTTAAATATTTCTAGGATTTTTTCAATGTTAACTTAATGTTTCTTAAGTCAATTTGAGTTTGGAATTGTTTAAGATTTCATTTGAATTTTTCTAATAGGAAATGTAATATGTTTATAGAGAAAATTGATGCTTTATAAGGGAAATGGAAAGAGAAAGTGTAGAAGTGCAAAGGTGAAGTGAATAATCAAGTTTGTAAGTATATTTAATGAATTATATTTTGTGTGTGCTAAATTCAATGTTTTAAGTGTGTGCTCTTATGCTTGAATGGCATGCATGTATAGAGAAAAATAGATGGCTCATTAATGTTAATCGAATAGTTGCTACATCATTTAAATGAAAATCTAATTAAGAAATGTATGGTATGCTAATGGCCTATCATGGTCGAATGGTATAGGTGTGAGTATAATGACTATGCATGTGTATTTAAAGTATGTATGATATATGTTTTAAAGGAATGATAAAATATAATGAATTGAATATCTAATATGAGATTTGGAATGGAAACTAAGTTAAATGTGTGTGTAATCTTATATGG
Organism: Hura crepitans; assembly: GCA_948208565.1. Lineage (NCBI taxonomy): Eukaryota > Viridiplantae > Streptophyta > Magnoliopsida > Malpighiales > Euphorbiaceae > Hura > Hura crepitans. The sequence goes on from CANXYI011943392.1 coordinate 5,403, forward strand.
TCAAGTGGAACAGTTGTATATGTGCATATGTGTAATTATGTATTATGAGTAATTACTGCATGTATTAGGCACACATAAGATGAATGTTAAAATGAAACATGAAAGGATACGTGGGAAAATGAACATAGGTTTCTTGAGTCAAAAATATTATAGTGGTCGAATGAATGTACATAAATAGAATTAAGTATGAAAATATGAAATTAAGATAAATTATGGAGGATAAGATGATATATGTGAGATGAAAATATTACAGTAAAGAAATTGACATAGTAAAACATGTGACTTAAGTATGTGTAAAGTAAATAAGGATGATTTGCAAAAGCATGTAAATAGCTTATCCACATGTATTGTTGTCATGACAAGAACTTAAGTTAATGAAAAGCAAGAACAGTTATTTGGATAAGGGAGTAAACTAGTTTAATATGATTACATATGAATTAAAGAACTTATAAAATGTATGTAAAATGTGTAACATATATAGAACTAAATGAAATATAGTGATAGCCTATATGAGTTAGACAACCTAGACTGGATAGGTTGATCAATCAACTAAGGAGTTAGCAGTTGCTAGGGAACTAGGTGCCTCTTTATGCTAGTGCAGCAATAGTAGGGTTTAATAGGGCCACTGACATTTATCTATGCTAGTGCAGTAGACGTAATATCCAATAGTGCCACTGCATATACACATTATGCTGATGTAGTAGCAATAAGGTCCAGTAGGGCCATTGCACATATATTTTATATCGATGCAGCAAAGTAAGGTCTAGTGAGGCCATTACACACCTATCTACATATTTACTTATATGGCGAATAAGGTATGGCATTAAAACTTAAGGGTTGATTGTGATTGTTGTGTTGTTGAGAATATGGGAATCATCAAAAGGATCATGAGATGTAGTGTGATATTGTTGTTATATAGAAGTGCCATTTTCTATTGCTTACTATTTGGGCTAGTGTCACTAAACAATTGTTATGCTACAGAATTTTCAACATGTTGATCCCAAGTAGTATTTCATGATCATATTTTGATTAATTAGGGATTTAAGGAACATCACATGCTAAATAACTTTTAAATAAGTCTATAAGTTGATAAAAGATTTTAAAGTGACTGAAATGAGCTGGATAAATGGTGTGTTTTGCCACTCACTTGGATAAGGTAAGAGGTGTCATGACTATATAGGGTTAAAATATCTCTTTTTTGCTATCGAACTTGTTTTATTACATTTTTACCCTCTTAAAGTCAAACTCCTCCCCCAATTTCCAATGAATTTTATTTTAATATTTTATTTTTATTTTTTTATACTTACTTTTTTTATGTCTTCTATTTATTATATGCATTGAAGATATAAAGATCTCAAAGTTGGGAGAATTAAAGGAGGCAACTGAAAAAGCCAAAGCTTAAACCAAAAAAGGAAATATCACGTGATAGAGTGAGTTTCCAACAAACGTCTCGCTAATGATCTATCGATTGGCTTTTCTTATAACTTAGCTACTAGTGTTGAGCACCCCACATCACTCAGGTCAATTTCCTGCCAGCGCCATATATGAAAGATGCTTTAAAGAATAGGAAAGAAGGCTTCTGTGAGGATACCTTCAGTAGCAAAGTACTGCAAGCGCTCTATTGATATAGCTGGTGATAAAGAGATGTATGCTACCTGTGACAACCTTGATGAGTTCGCAACATTATGCATTAGCCGTATTTTAGAGGTCATTGACCCCTTCTTTCTTTTTCTTATTCTTTCTCTAATATTTAATTTAAATAACATAGTGTTTTTTATACATAGGGTATTCACCTTACCACTTGCTTGAAGAAGCTTTATGATAAACATATGGTGGATTCTAAAGTAAGTAAGTAGAAGCCTAGTGTTAGAAGCTAAAAGTTTGAAGAATCTAGTTGTCTAACATCATTACTTGTTAATTGGCTTAAAGATTTAGAGAAAAAATAAGTTGAATTGAAGGCCCCAATCAAGTCCTTAGAGGAATGTCTTTCTATGGAGAAGAAAAATTCGTTGATCTGGAGTCTTATTGCCAAGCTAATCTGTGCGTAAAAGAAAAAGAGGTCATTAATAAGCTTGCAAGAGCGATGAACTCCATGTAGTTTCATATTCAATCAAAACTTTAAAAGAGGTATCCTAACATGGATTTCCCCTGGGTTGAGGACTTAGAGCTTCCAGATAAAGATGAATGTAGCCCCTCAGATCTTATAGATTCTAAAGCTCCTTCTGTAAAAAAAAAGTTTTAGTTTTTAGTTGTTTTGTTTTCTTCTCCTTTTTTTGTTTTTTTTTATTTCAACACTTACAGATTTTTGAAATGTAAAGAACCTTTAGTTCTCTATATATTTTTCATAAAACATGTTTACTCTATATAAGGGAGCCCTATTTTAACTAGTATTACTACTTGAGCTCCATAAGTTAGAGAATATGGAGTTTCATCAGTAGCCATTTAGACATATGTCTTTATGCCTATATAACACTTAGTAATTTTTTGGCCTAATTTCCTTTGGCTTCTTCTAACCCTTTCTTCAGCCTATCTAAAATCGATTAGTTTGTTATTTTGTATCTTTCCATTAGTTTATGGGTAAGCCACTCAAATGAACCTTAGTTCTATTTTGAGGTTTCGGCAGAATTCTTAAAATATTGCTAAATTAAACTGCTCGCTATTATCGACTATAATTACCCTAGGTAGGCCAAATTACAGATTATTTCTCTCCATGTGAAGGTTTTAACTTTGTCAGCAGTTATCATGGCTATTGGCTTTACCTCCACCCATTTAGAGGAATGTTCTATTGCGACTATCAGGAATTTCCTTTGTCCTTTTGCTACTAGGAAAGGACCTAGGATATCCATTCCAATTGGTCGAATGGTCAATTTATGCCTAATGGTTGTTGCATTGTTGATAGTTTTCTTATGAGTTTCTTGTGAATTTGACATTGTTTACATTTTTGAATTGTCTTTTGCATCTCTATACATCATAAGCCAATAATAACTAGATAATAATATTTTTTGCACAACCGATCTGGCACTAGTATGACATTTGCATATTTCTTCATGAACTTCCCAAATTATGCCATTGCCTTCTACTATTATTACGCACTTTAGCCATGGATGCATTTGTGCTTTTTTGTATAATTGCCTATCTATTATTAAGTATTGTAATTCTTTCTGAATGATTCTCTATGTTGTATTCTTTTCTTTTCGTAATTCTCCCTTTTCTAAGTATTATTTGATTTCTTCCATTCAGCCAGATTACTCCAATATTTGGTGTACCTCAATTTCTTCAATTACAAGGTTGCTACTTTCTCTTATCATTATCTTTTTATTATGTGCGAGGGAACTAGCTACTACTTTGGTTAATTCATCTACTTTGAAATTTTCATATCTTGAAATTTGTTAGATTTTCTATGTTATCCTGATCTGGCTTAGCTTATCTAGACATTCTTTGGCTTTTGTTAAGTATTTTTCCATGTTTTCCCCCTTTACTTTAAAGCTTCCATTTACTTGGTTTACCACTAATTGTGAGTCACTTTTATTATAAGCTTATCTGGATGAACTTCTCTAGCTATCTTTAAACCTAAAACGAAAGCCTCATATTCTGTTACATTATTGGATGCTTTAGCTGACATCTTTATGATGTATTCAATTTTAATATTGTATGGTCTTTTGAGTATGACACTTGCCCCGACTTTATTTTCTATTATGACACTATCTACAAATAATTCCCACTTGGTCAGCTTTACTTCTTCTGGAATATGTTCATTCTTTATGAATTTTGCAATGAACTTTATAAGGATTTGAGCCTTTATAGTTATTATTGGCTCAAATTATACATCATAGCACTGTAATCTTATTGCCAGTATTTTTCCTTCTAAATTCAATTTTTGCAAAACCTTTCTTATCAAACAATCCGCTCGGACTTTTATTGTATATGCCTTGAAGTAATGTTATAATTTATTTAGGCTCATTATTGGTGCTTTTAATAATTATTCCATTATGCTAGACTATGTTTTTCTACCTCGTAAAACTTGACTGGCATAATAAATCAATTTCTATTGTCTTGATTCCTCTCTAACAAGTACGGATGTGATTGTTTTGCCTGATGTGGAGAGGTGTAAGTATAATCTTTCTCCTTAAATTGGTTGACTCATAAGGGAAGGATTGCTTAAAAATATTTTTAATTCTTCAAATGCCTTTTGACATTCACTGTCCTATTCAAAGTTCTTTGCCTTCCTGAGCTTTTTGAAGAATGGAAGGCATTTTTTTTGCTGAACATGAAATAAATCTTACAAGGACTGTTATTCTTCCATTTAACTTTTATAATTCATGAATGCTTTTTGGTGGGTGCATATCTAGAATAACCTGTATCTTGTCTAGATTCACTTCTATTCCCTTTCGACTAACCATAAAACCTAGGAATTTTCTTGATTTTACTCTAAATGTGCATTTTTTTAGGTTCAACTTCATATTGTAATTGTTTAATCGCTATATAACTTTCCTCAAATTAGCTACGTGACTTTTTTCACTAGTACTTTTAACTATCATGTCATCAATGTACATTTCAATTGACCTACTTATTTCGTTTTTAAATAGTTTGTTCACCAACTTTTGGTAAGTGGCTCCCACATTTTTAATCTAAAAGGCATCACTTTGTCACAAAATAGCCCTTCGTCAGTGATAAAGCTTATTTTTTTTGGTTTGGTTCCCACATTACTATCTAATGATATCTTTGAGGAAGCACCCATGAAGCTGTAGACTTCATAGTCAGCTATTGAATCTTCTAGTTAATCAATGCTTGGTAATAGGTAGCTATCTTTCAAGCATGCCTTATTAATGTTAGTAAAGTTGACACACATCTTCATCTTCCCCTTTTTCTTTTTAATGAGGAGCACATTTACAACCTATTCTGGGAACTGAACTTCTTTTAACGCTTTTTTTCTTAGCAATATGTTGACTTCTTCTTTAATAGATGAATTTTCATTCGGGTATGTGTTTTCTTTTCTTTTGATGTACTGATTTTGCCTTGGGGTCAACATTTAATTTATGTAATATATGATTTGGGTCTATGTTAGTAATGTCGCTTAGCTCCCATGTACAAGTATTCATGTTATCTCTCATTGCCTCAATGATATCATTCTTTGTGCTTGCTTGAATTTCTACTCCTAAAGAGACTTTTTTGCCTTCTACTATTTCTATTTTCAATACTTCATTAGTTGATTCTACCTTTTTAGAGCATTCTCTTTTTTCAAAATGGCATGCTTCTGTAGTGCGTCCATCTATTCCTTCTTTTATCATTACTATTTATAACTTTCTTGCATAGGCATATCTACAATCATAAAAGTGTATTTTGAAATTTTTGTGATGCTCTTGTTCCTTAGCTCTACATATCAATCAATCGAGCTCTGAACTAGTACTTTTGTGCTTTTTATGTAGATGAGAGGCATTCAGACACGAATCAAATCTTTCAGAGGTAACTTCATCTTTTTGTAGGCTTCTAATGTTAGAAAATTTATTTCACTTCTATTTTTAACTAGTATTTATTTGACCAAGATACTGGGATTGTTGGCTTCGATTCTTCTATTTTGTACATGCCATAACTTGACCATTTTCTTTTACTACTGCTATCTCCATATGATATTCCTTCTAAATTTATTTGTTATGTCAGCCCTAGCCCGTTCGGGACACCCTTATTTTTTCTGTTTACCGTTATCATCTTTTGAGTCATGCCCTTCTCTTGGGTTCTCTTTTCCCTTACAAGTAGGACTAAAGTTTAGATCTTCTCTTTTTATGAACCTTTTAAGCAACCCTCATTAAATTAATCTTTCAATCTCTTCTTTGAGATAATGGCATTCATTTGTTTCATAACCAACGTCTCTATGAAAGCAGCAAAATTTTTTTATCCCTTTTTCTATATGATTTACTTAGCATTTTGGGCTAGTTTACTATTCCATGGTTTTGTTTTACCCACATTAGTAGCTTTGTTGGGATGGTGTTTAATGGGGTAAGTTCAATTTTTTCTTATTTCTAAGCTTGTTTTAATCCCTTCGTCTAGGAGAATTCTTTCTACTGGGGCTTTTTTTTATCAAGGCTATTTATGCTTATCACTCAATTTCCTTCGCTTTTCCTAATGTGGTGTTCTAGTAGATACCTTCCATCAGCCCTACTTGCATAGTCTAAGGTTATAAATTATCTTGCCCTTTCCATCAAATCTCCAAAATTAAATGGCTGATCAGTCTCCAGTGAATTGTAGAGCCATGTGTTTTTTACATTATTCACCATATATTACTACTTCTGGATTTAAATGTCCTATATCAGATGCAACATCATTAAACCTCTTGATGAAATCGCTCAAGCTTTTATCATCTTTTTGTATTATTCCTTGTAAGTCTGTTACTGTTTTCTTACTCCTTAGTTGGATAATGAATCTTGTCTTGAATTTTTTCAATAACTATTTAAAAGATGATATTGATTCTCAAGTTAAGTTATGAAACCATTTTAATGCGTGTCCTGTCGGTATTCCTAGAAAAGCTTTATAGATTAGGGCATCATTGAATGTTTGCATTTTAACAAGCATTAGATATTCAAATATGTGGTTCCTAGGATCAACCATTCCTTTATACTTTTCCATTTGAATTTCCCTCAATTATATAGGGAATCTAAATTCTTGAGTTTCTTGGAAGAAAGGAGAATCTATGCTTTCCCTAAATTTTGGCTTCTTGAGATTGCCCACTTTGTATTTCTTTACAAACTTCTTAAAATACTTTATCTAGTTTGTGTTCTTCTACCTTTTTAACAAGCTCTATCTTCTTTTTTGTTGTGTCCTC
>CANXYI011943604.1:0-13005 GCA_948208565.1 Hura crepitans
TCATCACACATTAATAACACATCATAATCACATAGTGCCTTAGGCCCATAGTTATCAAAAACTCATAAAGATAAACCATTAAGATAAACCACATGTTTATATACATCACACGTATCCTTTTTATATATACAAACATAAGCAGCCTCTAAGCATGTTAAACCCATAACCTACAATGCTTACACAAGAGCTAAATTAATAAAGAAAGGAAAAAGACTCTATGTACCTTTCACAGTCATTGTTGCTACACTATACAATCTCCGAGGCTAAACTACTTATCTTTGTAACCTATACACCAAAACACCGATACACTAAGTATAAAACTCAGTGGTGAATTTAATGCATTAAAAATATGTCATATATAGGCACTCAAATGCAATAATAGGCTATAAATGCAATGCAGAGATTAACTTCATATAAGTCACTAATTCAAATTAATTAGTCTAAATTTCATTTAATTACAATAATGCCACTTTGATAATTTTAATTAAATTAATTATTCAATAAATTGCAATCAATTTGGTATGTATATTAATTCAATTTAAATTTAATAGGCTCGACTAGATAGACTACACCAAAGTTATAGAGTGGCCCATATTTTAGACCTCGACCGCAGCACTAGCTTAGTCTGATAGTAGGGATTAGTTCACTTGAACCTCTAATACTAGATAGGAGATAGCAAGGATCAGTCCATAGACCACCCAATATCTCAAACAAATCAACCAGCAATCACATTATGGATAGTAAGGATAAATTCGTAGATCTCTCAATATCCAAAAAATCACAATAAGAAACTTCAGTGGATAGCAAGGATCAGTCTATAGGCCTCCCAATATCTAGATAATCATCAACATCAAACACTTTTAAAAGATAGTAGGGATCATTCTATAGACCTCCTAATATCCAAAAAAATCATCAGTAATTATCTAGCGACTGCTAATCGTTAAGTTGATCGGTCAACCCATCTAATAGGTATCAAACTAATGAGCCATTTGACCTTATTTTATGTCCATTAATTTACTGATCATCATATTATAATATTTAAAAGTGAAAAATAGATAGTTACAAATTTAATTTGATAGTCAAAATTACAATTGGACAGTTACGGGTCATTTTTGGTCCTACCAGATAGTTATGGGTCAATTTTTTTAAGGCATTTTAAGTCACTTTCTTAGGTGCAATTAAGTCCACTTTAAATCTAATCTAAGCCATTATTTTAAGTCCACTTATGTCCATGTTCAAAGCTATTTATAGTGCATAAGTTTTTAGGTTATTTTCCAATACAGTTATAGGTCATTTTTATATTTTGCATATGCAATTATAAGTCTTTTTCATGTCATTTCCTCATGTCAATTGCACCCATTTTTATCCATGCTCATAGGCCTAAAGACATACTAAATTTCACATTACAAATAGCCCTAAAAGTGGCCTCAAACCCATTTCACACCCATCTGACAAAAGTTTCAAAATTTAAGCTAAGTTATATGCCATTTAAGGTCTTATTTTAGGTATATTTTACTATTTCCTTTCTAGTCATTTTTAAGCCCTTTTCTAACACTATTCCAACCTTTAGTTATCACTTAAAATTTTATACATTTTCATGCCTCATTACTCACACATGTTTCCATATTTCATGCCAAGTTCACATTACACATCACATGCTTAAAATGTCATGCCATTATCTCACACACACATGCCATATCATAACATGTACATTATGCCAAATTCACATTACATACTTCTCAGCAAAAGCTTGTTGAAGGCCATATTCATACTTTTCTTCACATTCATCCATGCATACACATACAATAACATCATTTATGCATACATACACATACACACCTTACACACCATACAAACCAAGCCTCAACATGCTTTATACATGCCTCAGCCACACTATGAACATACATCTACATGTATTCTTCCATCAAATTCACTACATACACATACCATATTACCTCTAACATATCATTTCCCATTTAATGGCCCATACTACCATGACATACCAATACCTTAGAACCAAAGGCAACCTTGAATACCTCGCGACCACTCAAGGCAACATCACCAAAGCTTCTTTTTTTCACCACACACACACACCATTCATCAATTTCCATAATGAACACACCAAAGACCATCAAATTCCTACCTAGTTCAAGCCATACACATACCACACACATACACCATCCTCTCGGCCAAAGTGAAGCCAAGACCTTTCCTTTATTCTTTCCACCTAATCACCACACGATTCATTCTTTAACATGGAATTAACCTCAATATAGGCATAACACACTATTATACATTCACTAGCCATCCTAAGCACAAGTTCCATACAAGTTTGCATTTCAAAACACACATGAAATTCACAAAGCATGCTTCAAATGCATTAGACTCATATACCTTTCTAACAATCATGAATTTTTCTACACTTTAAGCTTATGAATTGCCTTGTTGCATTCTTCATCCCTTTTGGCCTATATACACTATAATCCCTTAGAAAAATCATCAAAAATTCCTCAAGCCTCTAAAACAAAATCTAAAGACATAGACCTCCTTAGAATAAAAAAAATCCCCTAAGAAATAAAATAAAAAGGAAGGAAACATTTACACACACAAAGTTGGTTTCTAAGCTCCCTTTATGTGCACTTGAGGACACCTTGAATTTTCTTGGATTCTATGGACATCTATGACCTTTAAACCCTTTAAAAATCAATTTGCACATCATCAATAAAATTTTTAGTGATAATTAAAGAGAGAAAAGAACTTTAGAAGCCATAAAAATAGGGGAGGAAAGAAAAAGATGGCATTGGGTAGGAGAAGAAGAAGAAAAAGGAGAAAGGTGGAAGAGTGAGGTGTTTATACCAAGTGGACATCTAGGTGGCAAAATAGAGTATATATAATGCCTAAAGTGGCTCGGGTGGTGACACATATCACTCAAGCACCCTGAAAATGCTAGGTTTTCGTAGAAACTTTTAGGAATTTGAAAAATTCACTCAAACCTCTAAAAATCATTACATTTATTTTAAAAATCCTTAATTAGGCCTATTTAGAGGCTTGTAAAAATTCATGACCAAATTCCCTTGGCAAGATAGTTAACTAACTGCCTCGATTTATATATAAAATCTAAAATTATGAAAAGTAGCAAACAACCTCAAAATTTAAAATTTCCTTCACCAATGAAATCAGAGAAATTTTTGACCTTTAGGGTATGGTGTTTTAAGGTTTGTCTAGGCACATCTTGGGTTATTCCTGGCCCAAGTCCAACTGAGCCTAAGACCCATTAGATTTTAGCCTAAAATAATTTATTAGTTCTGTGAAATCTTTAAATTAAGTCATTTTCATCATTTTTAAGCCCCTTAAAGTTTTATGACTAGTACACCTCACCTCGAGCCTCATAAAGGTGACTTAGCACTTTAGTCACACTTTCTAAGCCTCAAAGGTACTATTCACGAAGCCTTGACTTACGAGCATTACAATATAGCACACAATGCAAATTTACATAGAACTTAGTAAAAGTTACTATTATTCATTAAATGAGTTCTTGGTTATGTTGTGTAAGTTATGGTTATCCAAGCATAGTCCTTTACAATGGGTCTATATTATAATGAGCATATGACTTATTAGTTCACCATTTGATATACCTTAATTGTATAAGGCTTGGATTTGATGGGTATCATATCTAACATGCCACCAAATTAGATGAAAATTGTGTGATGCTTCAAAACACCCAAAAATGTAAAAAGGGATGCCTAATAAATTCTAAGGATTTAGAATGTGATGCAATTAAAAAAAGGATAATATTATGAATTCAAATAAAAATTCTATATTAATTAGATGTACTTTTTAAGAATGGTCTTATGGTGTCCCAAGCAGATTCATCACTACTCATGTCCCTTTTTTCCATGATCGGTCAACTCAACCTACTTTACACCCTTAAATCTTGAAAAATAACAACACATCTTAAGGAATCTTGAAATCATTTCTATTGATTGGCTAGAAATTGCATGATCAAAATCACAAGGAAGTTAGAGCACAACTGAACAATGATTAGGAAATACCTTGTACAACCAAACTAGAGAATAGTTTAGAATCCTACTTTTCTTATACCTCAACTTAATATAGAATTAAAATTATGTTAATGGTGTTCTACTTTTCCTTATACATAATTTTAAATTAAATAAAAAATTGAACATATAGTAACATGAAGATTATGAAATTAAAAGAAATTACAAGAAAACTAACTAAATATGTACATATATCAAATCAGGTTATTGCTTAATATAGGAACTTTGGTTCACACATGTTATTCTAAGAACATGCATTTTTGGCATTGCTATGACTTTTGTTTAAAGAAAGCAAAAATCCATTTTGCTACAAAGCAACAATTTATTTTGGTAGAAATCAATTTGGTTATTTTCCTTAGGTGAAGAAAGTAATTTTTTACCTATTACAACATATATGGAAAATTACAAGAAAATTAAGAAATATAAAAATACATGGCAATTACCTAAATTACATTCAAACAAAAATTAAAATTATAAGGAAATTACCTAAAATACATTATACATGAGAAAAAAAAAGAAATTACATTAAAATTGCGTATAAAACATTCTAGCCAAAAGTAAAATTGATAATAAAGAGAGAAAAAGTGTAGTCCTTCCATGCATGAAATATTTTAATAAATGAAGTCACCCGATTAGGTAATATAATAACTCCAAACATCACTTGTCGACAAAAGAATTGACCAGCATGTCAAAATATAGTAAAACCATGAATTATAAAATTGATAACGAAAGAAAAAGATGTATAAATTATACTTAAAAGAGAATTCAAGTAATTTTGTCTAATTAGTAGACAAATAATTCAATTCCATAAAAAAGAAAAAATAAAAAAAATACTAAAATTACAATATGATATAAATTAGATCATTACATGTGACTTGTAAATGGATTGATAAAGAAAGGCATAAAAACTAACTATCATACCTAATTGGTACACAAATGATTTAACTTTATGATTAACGAATAAAAGAAAAGAAATAAGTAAATCAAAAGGCAAAAACTTACAATATGATTAAATTATTCCATCTAACTTGTGAACAAATGATAAAAAAGAGGCATAACAATTAATCAATTATGTAAAAAGTTAGTTGTGTGCCCTAAAGCACATATGTAACACCTCTTTTCATATACTATTGATTATCTAAGAAAAGGGCATTCTAAGTGAGCTTCGGCTTAAACCTAAAGCTAATGATCCTATTAAGAGGATTTAAAAAAGGGTTCTAGTTGAACTTGTTTGTTAACTTCATCACTCTATAAGAATTTGCTTTACTAAGGGATAGTCAATAAGAAAACACTTTTATAGATTCTATAATCAATCCTTTAATCATCACATAAATGATAATAACACTACTAATTGTATCAACACTACACATCACATCTGTAAGTTTATCACCCCTTATGGCAAACTTATGGTTACAACAAAAAAACTCTTCCTTGATGGAAGATATAAACAAGGCTTATGTTATCTGGTTGCTTTACCTATAAATGTGCTATCATGCAATAGTATTAACTAAACTCATACACTTTTATGTATCTTGATTTGTGTGGCTTTCATTATAGGTCATATCTATGAACTACATACATTCAAGCCACCATATTTACACACACCTTAGGTTACATTAGTTATATATACATTCCTAACTTAATATAGTCTATACATGCCCTTCAAAACCACCAGATATTTTAAATAAAAGAAGAAGCTACATATATAACCTACTATGATAGCTTGGGGTCTTAATGCTTATTTTGGTGCTTTTGGTGCAATCGATGTTTTGTTTGACATCTTCATATCTCTGCAACATGTGCAAGGTAAAACCAACATGTTAAGCAAAATATACTCAGTGGTATCCTAGTATATCCAGGTCTCACACTTTAATAATTCAACTTAAGCTAAGTTAATCTACTTAAATGGTAGAAAGAAAGGTATGCTATTGATGCAACTTACTTTATATATGTGAACTAAAATTTAAACTAGCATATAAATCACACCATATCCTATATGTAATTTTGTTTCACGTGTATCACTTACCATGTCATGCATACATGATAACTGAGTATGTTAAATTTGCTAAGCCTATAAATGAAAGCATGATACAAGTGGAATACATATTAGAAAAATTGAAACTATATTTCTACATTGACTTATGACCTATCTACACTAGTGGCTGGACATTGGTTTATTTGCTGCTACCATCTAATTTATAAGTGATACTAGTTATTTATATCTTACCCCAAGAATGTCTATTTAAGTATTTATGCATATTTTAATGTTAAAATTCTTAATTTTCATTCAAATTTAATTTATGAGAGCTATCTAAAGCTATGGGTAACACTTTCCCAAAAAGACCTTAAAATAGGGTAAATAAGGCTGATAAAGTTGTAAGCTAAAAAATGGTGACAAATAGTGTTTTCTTATTACCCTACCACTACTGTAAGCTGATAAATATCTGATAAGCTGATAATTATCTATGGCCTCGGCCACTATCACTGTAATAGCTCATATGGCACCAATGCCAAGTTGTAAGTTGTTGCGTAGCTGCATAATAATCACTCTCTGGCATGCTAAAGCTACCTTAACCTAGATTCTAAAGAGTTTACCCTAGGCTATAGGTCATAAGTTGTTTATTACTTAAATTTAAATATACTAGTGTCTTTGACAATATTATATTATAAGTTTACCATTTTCTTGATTTACTGCATTTTAGTTTAATATTGGCTTTGTAATTGATAGCGTTACTGTGTTTAGAGAACCATTGTTCTTTATTAACTATTCTTAAGTAGTTGAAGTTGATTTTTAAAGGTTTATATAGATTGGAGTGACTGAGAGACTTAAACTACTATATATGATTATGTGCAAAATCATAACACAACATATATGCTGATTATATAATCATAATGCAATTTACATGTTATTTCGACAAATCATGTTATAACATACATGTTAATTTTGTATATCATAAGGCAACCTACATATTTGTTATGTGAATAATAATGCAATATACATGCTATTTTTGTAAATTATGATCATTACTATCATTGGTAAATTATTTAATATGTCACCTCAGCATGGCAATTTACTTATGCATAAAAGCTCTAGTCTAAGAATACTATTATACTGTGTATAGTATGTATTATAAATTGAATAAGAATTACTATTTGCCTACAATTATTTAAGAATACACATGTAATAAATATTACATTTGCATCTCATTTGTAAATGTTCCTTTTCTACATATAATTATAAGAACTTCCCACTTATATCTATTATACATATATCTTTATGTCATATTGTATTCTAAGTTTGTATGTTTCAAAATGTGCCTTACTCTTTCATGTCTAGTCATTATTAACTTGCAAGAGTATGCATCGATCTTAGCTTATATATTTGAGATGTCATGCACAATAAATATGTATTGCAACTAAGGCACAGTTGGTACGATGTGTAGTCTGAATATAATTGTTATCTATACTCTTTTTATGCAAAATCATCTAAGTGTAGGTGTGGTACAATTTGAAATACTGGATACATAAGTCGCTTGAATTCATAAACTATGTTTGCTACTAAAACAAGTTTTAGTGAGGTAATGGAACTTAGTTGTTTAATAACATTAACTTACTTTACACTCAATGAAAATTAACTAATTGTGCCCATTACATAGTGGAGTTAGGTTTATGAATTATTTTTCAGATCTTGTTGCATTCTTATTGTGCACATACTTTACTTGGTGTCCATTTAGAGATGCTAGATTGTAAGCAGTCTGGTTCACACATTACTTTATTACCCTTGTCCTAGCTTTATTTATTCTCTAAGAACCTCTAATCAGCTTTTAAGCTAATCACAATGCATAATATGTTGTCCATCTCCCTATGTGTTCTTTAGTTATTTGTGCCACTAGCTTATTGTTTTGTTTGTAATTTAGGCATGACATATTACTCATACATGAAAATCTACTTAATGTTATACTATGAGTATCTATAAGATATCAAGTTTATAAAATACAATTGTCAATATAAGGACATATTCCATTGAACTTAACTAAAACTATTTAGCTTAAGAAATAAATATAGTTAAAGAGATTAAGAAATAAGAGAGTAGATAGAACATTTGACTTGTTTGTAACTCATCTACACCTTTTCCTTCTCTTTGTCTACCTTTAAGTCCAACTTGCTCTCACCTCCTATTGCTACAAGATGACTTTCCTTTAGATATTACTTTTATTTGAACCATTATTTAGTAACTAATAAATTTCATTCCTATTATGTCGTCTATTAAATATTTCCCATACATGGTAAGTCTTGCCTCTTACTTAAATTGTTTACAAAAATTCATAATTACAATAACTTTTAGTGTTTATTCTGCAAGGCTGAATCATCTCCCTTCCTATAATCGCAAACACTGCACAATCGATTGTAGTGAGCTTAATATACTCACTGTTAATATTTATACTCCCAAAATCTTAGCTCTTTAGGCTACTAAAATATTGCTACTTCAAGTTACAGAATATTATGGCTCTATTGTTGCTATAATGCCCCATTTTCCACCATAGTGGCTTCTATGATTACTAGGCACTTCACAGCACTAGCTGCTAGCCCTTTAGCAGTTGTACTACTATATAATGGTAGCAAAACATCACTATTCAAGTTTAAATTTTTAAGCCACCCTAGCAATTATTTCACCCTACATTGCCATTATCAACATGTTCAAAATAATTGCAAACAAAGTAGCACCTATTGTCTGTGCTCTACATTGTAGAAGTGGCATGGTTACATGCTTGTAGCTGCACTACAATATGTAATAGCAAAACTGCTCATTCCCATTTTTGCTTCTGACCACTTCAATTTCACAAGCAATTAAAATAGAAACTTAAATAGAGCTTACCTCATTGTGTCAATGCCACTATCATAGCTAACACAAGGTTACTAGAATTTGATCGCTTGTACTGTTAGCTCCTATGATAACCCCTACTACTACACCTGTAATAGTAATTCCCACTGTATTTGAAAAGTTTCTTGCTAGCCTTCTCATAGCTATTCCCTAAAATTTTGGCTTCCCAATCTATTTGTTTACCATCCCTATTGTTGCAAAAAAATAGTTGCTATAAAATTTGTAGCCATCTATTGATGCTGTCACTTACTGCTACTGGTATGATTATATAGAATTCTATCACATGCAATAACGGATGCTATTGATTACTGCTGCCACTTGCTACTCTACTTTGACACCTCTTATGTACCTATACTCTACTATTCCCATAACTACATCTCCCTACAATTCATTAAGAGTTCCTATTGCTCCATGTTATTTCCCTATCTTCTTTACTGCCATTTCATTTATCCTGTTTTTGATATTTCTCTTTTTTTAAACTAATTCTTTTCTTTTATTTGATTCCTATAGCTCCTCAAAACTTCTAATAACCATTTTTTGGCTTTCAAGCTGATTTCCCTTTATGCCTAAATAGAGCTATTACTGATGCCTCTAGGAGAAAATTACCAACATTCCACTATATGTACATATATATATATATATATAACAAAATAAATTTTGTGAAATTCCTAAACTATCCATTATGAATGTCCTTATGTTAAATCAATCAAGTTCCCATTAATAATTATCCATTAAAAGCCATCAACCGAGCTCGTTAGTTAATTTGATAAGGCTTAAAGGCTAAGGATGTCACAAAATAATTAATGGGGACTTGTTTTTTGAACATTAAAAATTCATTTATAATAATGTCACAAAATACTTAATGCTTATACTTATTCATTTATTGATAATTATCTTGAACTTTATAATAATGTCTTTAATATATTTTCATAGTGTGGAGGAGTTCATGAAGAGTTCATAATGTGAGATTCTTATTACATACAAATGTGAGACACAAAATTATCCCTAGTCATAGTATTCACAAGATGGAACATTGTTAATTTGGATAGACTAGCACATGTTATACTCCTTAACTTGGTTAAGCATTAGTTCTCACAAGTTATAGGCATGTCGATGTCTATGGTTGATATGTGGATGATATGTAAATGCTTATTTGGGAAATAAGTACATTGGAGGCCTAATATGAGATCTTTAAAATGATTTATAATCTATGTCAATGAAAGAATCTCATCATACCAGTTGTGTAAGTATCTTTAAATGTGAGATGACCAAGGTTATCTTAAGTATCAAGTGTTATACTTTGACTTAGTACTTTTACTTCACCACAATGTATACATAACTAGGAGGTTAGGTATAGCAAGGGATACTTAAAGGTAGTTGATTTATCAATAAAGGATTCAACTCCCCAACCAATAATGGGAAGTTTATCTCAAAGTCATTTTCTTCCTTTATTTGTAAATCTTTGGCTAAAGTGAAATTTAAGTTTGAATGAGGTTCAAAATGGTATTTTGGGAATAAATAAGTAAATATTAGAATTAACAAATTTAGGGCTAAATTAGACATACTTAATTAATAAATAAAAAGGCACAAGTCTATACTCAAACCTAAATGAGATAAAGTTTGGTGAATACAGTAATTGCATGGTAACTCAATACGGAAGTGTTAAGTTAAACCACTTGACATTTTGACACTTGTGTAGTCTTGATGTGTGGCCAAACACCTCTCATGACTTGTACATGTATGAATTATTAATTGGGAATTAATTATTGAATTAATGTGATTGAACAATAAGAGTCCTAGTTGGATTGGGATTCTAATTCACTATGTACTGCTAATGCATTTCGAAAGCCCATAGAGTCACATATTAAAAGAATTGAGATGAGACTTAAAATTTTTAATATTCAAATAACATTAGATGTTATTGAATGATAAAGAAATAAGAAAGAGGAAAACAATTGGGCTTGGAGCCTAACTTGCCTATTCACACATAAATTAAGGTTTTAAAAAGATTGGGCCTTAGAGGACCAATTTAGGGTATATGATTAATCTAATTTAAATAGACCTTTTAATGTTAAAAGGTTTATTAATTTAGCCTATAGGTTTTTTAAAATGACACACAATAGAGTCTTATATATTTAGCTGAAAGCAAACCAATTTGCAAATGCACATAAGCCTATAACTCGTCTATGTGCATGGTTTATTAGGAGGCCTATTTCATAGGCCATTTATAGTGTAGGCAAGGTCACATTTCTTAAGTGTTAAAAATTTGACCTAGATGGGTCTTTTACCATATAAAAGTCACACTTCTTATTAGCCAAAGTAGAGCCACCAAATTGCTTTTTGCATAAGCACCCTTCATAAAGTAATAAACAAATTCTTTTTTCTTGTCTTCATCCTCTCAAATTTCTTACTAGCATATAGAAATTCATATATTTTTGTCATCACAATTCTTGTGTGGATACCTTGGATGTGTTCTCAGTGAGGGTCATTGTGGTTTGTGACAACTTGGTGAGGTGAGCAGAAGAAAAGGAATCTACTTATGAATAATGGTAATGAACTTTCACTATAAATATATCCTTTTATCTATCCCATTTGAATCCTTTTAACAATATTCCATGTTCAATTTTTCATAAAATTTTTAAACTTTATTGTGCTTGATTTGTGAAAACCAACAATTTAATTAAAGCTTAGTTAGCGAAAGAAACTTTTAAAACTTTTGAGTATGGTAGCGTATAAATAAAATGCAATTTTTTGTATGATTGGTTCTATGGTGGTTCTTGATTTTTATTTAATAGTTAAGATTAAAATTAATATTATTGGTATTGATTTGGCATGGTTTTAAAATCAAAATCTTTATCCAAATAATCATCAAATCGATTTAAACATGTGGAAACCATTATTATACGCATAAAATGGTAGGTTTGTGCTGATTTTTGTGCCTTGATTAATTTAATTCCAATTTTTGTAATTTGATAAGTTCTATGATGAGTTAAAATGTGATTTTATTTCTCATTATATTATGCATAAAAATTAAATTGAATTAAATTAACAAATTTATGAAAAACGAATTAGAATTTTTGAGTAGGCAAAAACCAAATGATATGCAAATGTTGTGTGATATGTTTTATTCATTTTCCAACATTCCTCGAATTGAATTTTCATAAATATGATAGATTGATGATGTTAATTAAATGGTTTTAAGTGGCAAAAATCTATTGCACATGATCTAGATTAATAAACTTCCTTGATTATTAAGATTGTCACATTTTTATACTGTTTACTAGTTATTTATGTCAACTAGATTTGCCATAGGTTGAATGACCGGAGGGAAAATTTTGAGTTGATAGACCAAATTATTAGAGGACAAAAATGTGTCCATGACTAATAGAATTGATCCAAAGTTGTTTGTGTTGGTTCTATAGTTTAAGTTTCAATAGATTTTATTGTCCGTTTTAAATTCGATACTTTATGAACTAACATTTAATGATTTTTAATTAAAATTAAAATCAAATTAGATTAGACATTTGTTTTTTGCGAATAAATGATATTTATCATTTTAAGTTTAATGAGATAAAATTTAAAATTTGAAAAAACCAACTAAATAAAGATAGGATGATCTTTATCATTTTCAAATACTACATATAATTAGATTCATAGTAAAATTTGAATTCTAATATTTTTTAATTTCAAAATTCTATTTTTTTAGGATTTTGAATTAAAGATAAAGACTAGGTTTTACCCTAATCTAAATTAAGTAAATGTTATCTAATTAGATAAGGATAAGGAAGATAAACCCTATCAAGTTTTCTTATTTAATTTAGATTCTTGATTGTGAAGATACATGCAATCTTTATTTGTTTTAGAATTCTTACTGGACTATAACTTTTATAAAAGATGTGATTTAATGATTTAATGTAATTAAATAATTATATTGCATGCTTAATGTTCATTAAAACTTATGATTATAAGTATGCTTAATGATGGATAAATATTTTGATAGTTTTATAGATAGTTATAACATTATTAAAATAGCGTAATCAATTTTTCAAATTTTAATACATGTGA